>ML099063.1:0-10292 GCA_003697995.1 Taxidea taxus jeffersonii
GTCAATTCTTAATTTTTTGTTGTAACTTTATGTCTTAGTGAGTGAAAACATTTGAGTAGGGTCATTAATAAGAAAAACTTTCACAAATCTTGTAAAAATATTAATTTTTTAATTGTGATTATATCACTCTGGATTAATTATAAAGTGGAGAAGATTTTTAGTGAAAAAAGCTAAAAATTCATAAAATTAACTCAGTATTTTTAAAATAAAGGTTGTAAGACATTTTGGAAGATGATATTGGAGAAATTAAAAACATGAAATAGCTGTATGGCTTAGAGGTAGTTTTAGAAAGGATATGGTATTGCTTTATGTTTGTTGGTCTAGGAGCTGTTAAAATGAGAAGTGTTTGCAGAAGTATCTAAAATAAGAGAGGAAGGGATGATATCATAGCTGTATATGTTTTGGTTATATTTATATTATATATTTGTCTTTTGAGCTGGTTGTCTGTTAGTATTAATCCATCAAAGCAATGTAGCAAACCATCAAGAAGACAGAATAAGTTGGCCAGTGGCCAGTACTCTCATTAAATTCCTGAGAGATTGAATTTCTCTTTTCTGTCTGCATTCTAATTGCCACCTGTCAGGGTGTAGAGTCCCTTTTGCCCTCTTGCTTAAAGAATCATTCTTCCTTTCACCTGCTCCTGGGACTCTGAGCCCATGAAAACACATGTTGACTTAGTCTCAGGAGAGAATTTTAAAGCCCTAACAAGTCGGATTAGAACTTGCAAGACGAGCCTTAACTGGCCAGATGGGACCACCAGATCCAGATATCATTGTCACAGAATCCATTCATCCTCCCTGCTCCCATTTTGTATCTGTTGTGACTGTTTTTTAGAACACAGAGTCCTTGGATGAAAACACACATTTAACCATATTACTACTTATTTATTTTATTTTTACTATTTTTAAAGACTTTATCATTTATTTATTTATTTATTTATTTATTATTAACATATAAGGTATTATTTGTTTCAGGGGTACAGGTCTGTGAATTATTAGTCTTACATAATGCTCAGCACTCACCATAACACATACCCTCCCCAGTGTCCATCACCCAGCCACCCCATCCCTCCTACCATCATCCCTTCCAGCAACTCTGTTTGTTTCCTGATAAAGAGTATCTCATGGTTTGTCTCCCTCTCTGGTTTCATCTTGTTTCCTCCCTTCCCCTATGATCCTCTGTCTTGTTTCTCAAATTCCTCATATCAGTGAAATCATATGATAATTGTCTTGTCTGATTGGCTTATTTTGCTTAGTGTGATACTCTCTAGTTCCATCCACTGTGTTGCAAATGGCAAGATCTTGTTTTTCTTGATGGATGCATAATATTCCATTGTGTATACATATACCACATCTTCTTTATCCATTCATCTATTGATGGACATCTAGGCCCTTCTCATAATTTGGCTATTGTGGACATTGCTGCTATAACCATTGGGGTGTGTGTGCCCCTTCTGATCACTACATTTGTATCTTTAGTGTAAATACCCAGTAGTGTGATTGCTGGGTCATAGGGTAGATTTATTTTCAACTTTTTGAGGAACCTCCTTACTGTTTTCCAGAGTGGCTGCACCAGCTTGCATTGCCACCAACAGTGTAGGAGAGTGCCCTTTTCTCTGCATCCTAAACAGCATCTGTCATTTCCTGACTTGTTAATTTTAGCCATTCTGACTGGTGTGAGGTGATATCTCACTGTGGTTTTGATTTGTATTTCCCTGATGCTGAGTGATGTTGAGCACTTTTTCATGTGTCTGTTGGCCATTTAGTTGGATGTCTTCTTTTCTTCTTTGCAGAAATATCTGTTCATGTGAAAACTTTGAGAGAGAAAGAGAGAGAGCTTGCAGGGAGCCCCATGCAGGGCTGATCCCAGGACTCTGGGATCATGACCTGAGCTGAAGGTAGACACAACCAGCTGAGCAACCCAGGTGTCCCTATTATTATTTCTTGTGGGAAGGCCTTACCTCCAAAGAAAAAATCTTTTCAATGTATCTTTTTTTTTTTTAAGATTTTATTTATTTATTTATTTAACAGAGAGAGAGAGAGAGACAGACAGACAGTGAGAGAGGGAACACAAGCAAGGAAAGTGGGAGAGGGAGAAGCAGGCTTCCCGCTGAGCAGGGAGCCTGATGCGGGACTTGATCCCAGAGTTCTGAGCTGACGGCAGATGCTCAATGACTGAGCCACCCAGGCACCCCTCAATGTATCTTTTAAAAAAATTACTATTAAATAGCTAGAGTTCCTCCTTTTGTTCTCCTTCTCCAAGCTTTGCAAAATTCTCTTCTTTCTGTTGCTCTTTAGTTTGCCTGCAGTACTCTTCCTATGGTAAGCAAATGTTCATCCTTGAGGTTTTTCCTAGCCTGGAGATGGAGGTATAAAAGAGCATGGGAATGGGCCAGAAGGAGGGAGTAGATGAGAAAGGCACGGTGACTCCCAGGTTGGGATGATCTAAGATGTTCTGGCATGTGGGGTTGGGTCCTGGGAAGGGATAGTTGCTAAAAGGGAAGTGGCTTTACACTTATTGTGGTGAGCATTGAGTAATGTATAGAATTGTCGAATCCATATTTGGATTCAGGTTGTACACCTGAAACTAATATAACATTGTATGTTCATTATACTTCAATAAAGGGGTGCCTGGGTGGCTCAGTCGGTTGAGTGTCTGACTCTTGGTTTTGGCTCAGGTCGTGATCTCAGGGTCATGGAATCATGTTGGATTCTGCACTCAGTGGGGAGTCTGCTTGATGATTCTTTCCTTCTCCCTCTCCCTCCATATTCTCTCTCTTTCTCTCAAATAAAATGAATCTTTAATTATATATACTTCACTACAAAAAATTTAAAAAGGAAAGAATCTTTTAATGTCTGAAAGTCCTTGGTCTTTTCCTAATAGAAATTAAAGACTTCATTCCTTGTTTCATTTAGCAAATATTTGTTGAGCATTTATTTGTATGCCATTCATGCATTAGGTATATAGCTGTGGACCAGATAGATGAGGTCACTGTCCTACTGGAGTTTGTAGACTAATGAGGACACAGGCAATATAATGTAATAGGCAAGTTCTGGAGTGATGGGGGCTCTCGTGGGAAGTTCTGGATTATATGAGAGCACATACAGGTGCCCCTATCTCTGATTTGGGGGATCAGAGAGGCCTTATAGAGGAAGTGATATGTGAATTGATATGGAAAATACAAGTAGGAGTTAGGTTAAGGGGTTGGATGGTTATAGGCAGAGTGAAGAGCATGTGTTGGGCTCCCAGGTGGAAAGAAGCTGAGCTGAGTATTTCTGGAGTATAGATATGATGGGGTACAAGGAGGCATGGGGGCAGTGAAGAGAGTGATGGAAAATTAGGCTAGAAAAATGAGCAAGGACCAGGTTGTGGAGGGTCCAAGGAGACATGCTAGAATTTGATCTTTTTTTCTAAGGCCAGTGGGAAGTGATTGGAAGGTTTTCATCAGGGGTGTGACAGGATGCCATTTACCTTTTATAAATATGACTCTGCTTCAGGGTGGACCTGGTCTATAGGTGGCTAAGGCTGGAGCAGAGAAACCTGTTATGAACAATGCAGGGAAAAGCAATCACTCATCAGCAAGCATTCCTAGAAACAACCAGATGCCTGGAGCTGTGGTGGTGGTGGAAGGTCTCATCTTGGGCAACACAGTTGTTAGAAAGTATTAGGGGGAGAAACAGAAGAGTTAGTGATGGATTATATTTAATACTTAAGGACTTATCCCTCTTCTAGCAGCACCTGGCTGCAGTTCCCCCATTTTCTTGTGCAGATTCATCATTCTTAGTAACCAGTCCCTAGAAAAGCAGCAGGTGTCACAGAGTATCAGTGGTTCTGTTTGTCAGACATGTTCAGGAGTAGCTGTGCCATCAGCAGGTTGCTGCTTTTCCTGGGGGTGGCAGGAAGGAACTCATGGATATGAGGCCATGACAGGGAGAAATAGTGATGATTTCAGGTTTTTTAGACTCTGAGAGATTTGTAGTGGAGCAATGGCTGTTGATGAATTTCCTCTGTATCCTCCTTTCTCGTAACTACTAAACTATAAGCGTTGACTGTTCCTCTCTTCTGGTCTCTATATGACCAACTTCTTCTTTACGTGTGTTCACTGCATCCTGCCACAGCCCTTCTTTGAGTAGGAAGTGAATAAGTCATTTCCCTTTCAGCCTGAAAGAGCATGTGCCTACCCCCTCATGGGTTTGCAAAGGTTCCTGAGTTCATTTCTAATGTCTGTCAGGTTTTAAATCTTTGAAATCATTTGCCCCTTTCTTTATTCTAAATCTTCTAATAAAGTTTACCATAATTAGATCCTTTGTAGGGAAAAATGGAATGGTGATAACGACATTATTCTGGCTTTTTGGGTAACTACCTGGAGAAGACTCTACACAGAATGAATGAAGGAAAAGTTTTGAAGTGTGAACCTGGCAGGTTCTCTCCTGTGATTTAGCAGTGGTTCTCAGTGCTAGCTTTGGGAAGGAGTCATCTAATGACTCTTGAATAAAAAGCAGATGCTGTAGCTTCACCCCTGATATACTCTGATTCGTAGTGTTTGGGATACATTAGAAAATTTGGCTCAATTTTAATGCCAAGTTGAATGGCACACTTGAGCTTATCTTCTGTTGTTTCACACAGCATATAATACAAATAGATTACTCTTGTGTAGAATTATTCTTATCTAATTAAATTTAAACCTGGTAAGTGGAATCTGTTATGCGTTATTGTGCCAATGACTCCTAATCATCTACATTTGACTAGGAAGAAAGTTAAAAGGTAGAAACTTGTGGTTAATGAACATTTTACAAATACTGATGTTGTGTACTTTTCTTGTTTCCTATGTAGGCCAACTGGTGAAACCTGGTGAAACATAAACAGATACAATAATGTTCTGCAGTAAAAAGAAATCACTTGGTAAGCTTTTCAGATGACAAAGTGAACATGACTTAATTTTTATTTTACTTTTAAAAATTTTACTTCAGGGGCACCTGAGTGGCTCAGTGGGTTAAAGCCTCTGCTTTTGGCTCAGGTCATGATCCCAGGGTCTTGGGATCGAGCCCCGCATCGGGCTCTCTGCTCAGTGGGAAGCCTGCTCCCTGCCCCCCACCCCCACCTGCCTCTTTGCCTACTTGTGATCTCTCTCTGTCAAATAAAAAAAATTTCACTTCATTTTATTTTGTGAACATATAATTTATATATAAAAACCCACATAAATCTTAATTGTTCAGTTTGGATTTTGACAGTGGTATACACCTAATTACCACCCCAAAACAAGATATAGAACATTTCTATCATCCCAAAAAGTTCCCTTGTGCTCTTTAAAAAATTATTTTTAATTGAGGTATAGTTGACATACAATATTAGCTTCAGCTGTGTAATTTAGTGAATTGATGTTTATATATATTATGAAATGCTTATCATAAGTATAATTGCCATCCATCACCATGCAAAGTTATTATATTATTATAGACTCTATGCAATGCTTTATATTCTTGGACTTGTTCAAAATTTGTACTTTTTAATTCTCTTCACCTATTTTGGCACTTCACTTTGTGCAACCACCAGTTTGTTCTATGTATTTATGAGTCTGTTTCTATTTTGCTTTGTTTATTCATTTGTTTTTTAGATTCCACATATAATCAAAATCATACAGTATTTATCTTTCTTGAACTTATTTCACTAAACTTAGTACCTGCTAGGTCCACACATGTTGTCACAAATGACAAGATTTCATTCTTTCTAATGGCTGAATAGTATTTCTGAGAGAGAGAGTGTGTGTGTGTATGTGTGTAGCGTGTCTTTATCCATTCATCTATTGGTGGACACTTAGGTTGCTTTCACCTTGTGTATTATGAGTAATACTGCAATAAACATAGGAATTCATATATCTTTTTGAATTAGGGTTTTTGTTTTCTTGGGGTAAATAACCAGAGGTGGAATTGCTGGATTATATGGTATTTTTATTTTTAATCTTTTGGGAAAACTCTGTGCCATTTTTCATAGTGGTGGTACTAATTTACTTGCCCACAAACAATGCATGAGAGTTCCCTTTTCTCCATATCCTCACCAACACTTCTTATTTCTTGTCTTTTTGATTCTATCTACTCTGATGGTTGTAAGATGATATCTCATTGTGGTTTTGATTTGCACTTCCCTGATGCTTAGTGATGTTAAGCATCTGGTCATGTGTCTGTTGGCCATCTGTATATCTTCTTTGGAAAAATGTCTATACAGGTCCTCTGCCCATTTTTAATCTGATTTTTTTAAATCTTAAGTTGTATGTGTTCTTTATATTAACCCCTTACCAGATACATCATTTACAAATATCTTCTCTCATTTAGTAGGTTGTCTTTCTTTTTTCCTCCCTCCTTCCCTTCCCTTCCCTTCTTGCTTTCTTTTCTTTTCTTTCTTCAAGATTGAAAAATTTAATTTAGAGTAAGCTGGGGTGGGGAGGGGTAGAGGGAGAGGAAGAGAGAAACTTTAGCAGAACTTGGGGCTCCATCTCACAACTCTGAGATCACAGCTCTGAGATCACAACCCGAGCCAAAACCAAGAGTCAGATGCTTAATTGAACCACCCAGGCATCCCTGTCTTTTCATTTTGTTAATGGTTTTTTTCACTGAGCAGAAGGCTTTTAGTTTGATATAATCCCAATTGTTCATTGTTATCTGCAAATAGTGACAATTTTGTTTCTTCCTTACCAATTTGGGTGCATTTAATTTCTTTTCCTTATTTGATTGTTGTAACTAGGACTTCTGGTATTATGTTAAATAAAAGTGGCAAGAGTGGACATCCTTGTCTTGCTCCTGGTCTTAGGGGAAACATTTTCAGCTTTTCACCACTAAGGCTGATGTTAGCTCTGGGTTCGTTATACATGGCCTTTACATGTTGAGATATGTGCCCTCTATATCTATATCTATCTATAATCTATCTATCTATCTATCTATCTATCTATATAGATAGATAGATAGATATATAGATATTATAGATATCTATTTATCTATAATATATATATATGTTGTTGAAGTTTTTCATGAATGGATGAAAAATTTTGTTGAATGCTTTCTCTGCATTTGCATATGATCATATGATATTTATCTTTCATTTTATTAATGTGGTGTGTTATACTGGTTGATTCGTGGATATGAATCATCTTTGCATTCCTGGAAGAATCTTCTAAGAACAAGGATATTCTGTATAACCACAATATTGTCACTATACCCTAGGAATATAACATTGATAAATAACATAGATTCCATTTTTTAATTCCTTCACTTGTCCATAAAATATCTTATCTCTCAGAGCTGGTTTTTAATCTTGGTACAGTGTCTAATAGATGTTCACACATTGTGTTTGGCTTTTAATCCTTTTATTTTCTTTTAAATTTATAACTGTTTTTCATTATATAGAATTTTGGAAAAGTCCAGTCCAACCGCTACATAGATTTGGCACCAAAATAATAAAAATCTGCTTTTTAATGGGCAACGACTTTATTGACAGTGTTTTTATGAGGAATGCAACTTTCTGGTCTTCCTAATACAGAATTTTATTTTACAGATCACTAGTCATTGCTGTGTAATGAAGCTAAATGTTTTGGCCACGTATGTGGATCTATATCTGCTTTGTCACAGATTCTCAGAGAAAACTGACACCATCAGCATCATCATGATAGGGAATGACCCATCTTTGGGTTAGATCAGTTCCTACAGATTCCATCATAGACTGGAGAGCTAGTATAACTTACTCATTTGCTATGCAGTCAGTCAACAAATATTTTGAGCCCTTGTGATATGCTAGGAAGTGCCAACCTTCAACCATGTAAAAATGTAGATTTTTACATTCCAATAAAATGTATGTATCCTCACACAATTGTTAAGTTTATAGTAACAACAATAACTTAAAAATAGTTTGCTAAACATTACTACAAGTGGTATATTTGACAGGGGAACACAGACTAGAGACCTTCTAATCAGCCTGGAGTTGTCAGGGGGAAAAATCATGAAGTGATATTTTACCTCAATGATATTGAATATCTGCAATAAAAGTGCACTTCACTTATATAAACTTCCACAACATCATCAGGAAGCTTGGGCCATAGATGATACATATGAAAGTATAATAAGCCGAGCATGATGTTGTGGGGAAATAATAATTTTCTCCTGTATATGCTTTATTATTTATTATCACCATATTCATATAAATCTCACATTCTTCAAGATGTAAAAAAAATCCAGCTAATTGATTCATATATTTCAAACTTTATAATTATAGTCTATGTTCTGTTTATTTTTTTAAAATATTAATTCCAGTATAGTTAACATACAGTGTTATATTAGTTTCAGGTTTATGATACAGTGATTGAACAATTCTATATATTACTCGGTGCTCATCATAAGTGTACTCTTAATTTCTTTTATCTATTTCACCCATTACCAACCCCTACCCTCTGGTAACCATCAGTTTGTTTTCTATAGTTAAGAGTCTGTTTTTGATTTGTCCCTTTTTCCTTTGTTCATTTAATTTTCTTTTTTTTTTTTTTAAAGATTTTATTTATTTATTTGACAGAGATCACAAGCAGGCAGAGAGGCAGGCAGAGAGAGAGAGAGGAGGAAGCAGGTTCCCTGCTGAGCAGAGAGCCCGATGCGGGGCTCTTTCCCAGGACTCTGGGATCATGACCTGAGCTGAAGGCAGAGGCTTTAACCCACTGAGCCACCCAGGCACCCCTAATTTTATTTCTTAAATTCCACAAGTGGGTGAAATCGTCAGGTATTTTGATTTTCTCTGACTGATTTATTTTCCTTAGCATTATACTTTTCTGTCTCTGTCCATGTCGCTGCAAATGTCAGGATTTCATTCTTTTTTTATGGTTGAATAATACTATATTAGGTATATATACCATTTCATTATCAGTCATCTACCAAAGGATACTGGGCTGTTTCCACAGTTTGGCAATGTAAATAATGTTGCAATAAACAGGGGTGCATGTATCCTTTCAAATTAATGTTTTCATGTTCTTTAGTTAAATATCCAGTGGAATTACTGGATCATATGGTAATTCCATTTTTAATTTTTTTTTTGAAGAAGAACCTCCATATTGTTTTCTTCAGTGGCTACACCATTTTGCATTCCTACCAACACTACACAAGGGTTCCTTTTTCTCCACATTCTCATCAACAATAGTTGTTTCTTGTGATTTTGATTTTAGCTATTCTGACATGTGTGAGGTGATAGCTCTTGGTGATCTTTATTTGAGTTTTCTTGATGAGTGATGATTATCTTTTCATGTGTCTGTTGGCTACCTGTATGTCTTCCCTTGGAGAAATGTCTGTTCATGTCTTCTGCCCATTTTTAAATTAGATTTATTATTATTATTATTTTTGGCATTGAGTTGTATAAGTTCTCTATATATTTTGGATACTAACCCTTTATTGGATATATCATTTGCAAATATCTTCTTGCATTCAGTAGGCTGTCTTTTTAGTTTTGTTGACTATTTCCTTTGCTGTGCAGAAGCTTTTTATTTTGATGTAGTCTCAGTAGTTTAGTTTTGCTTTCATTTCCCTTGCCTGAGGAGGTATATCTAGAACAATATTACTACTGCTAATGTCCAAGAAATTACTGCCTGTGCCTCCTTCTAGAATTTTTATGGTTTCAGGTCTTACAATTAGGTCCTTGATCCATTTTGAGTTTATTTTTGTGTATGGTGTGAGAAAGTGGTCCAATTTCACTCTTTTGGCTGTAGTGATCCAGTTTTCCCAACACTATTTGTTGGAAGAGACTGTCTTTTTTTCCCATTGCATATTCTTTCCTGCTTTGTCAAAAATGAATTGATCATATAATTGTGGATTTATTTCTGGGTTTTCTATCCTGTTCCATTGATCTATATGTCTATTTTTTGTGCCAGTATCATACTTTTTTGATTATTATAGGGTTGTGGTGTATCTTGAAATCTGGGGTTTGATACTTCCAGTTTTGTTCTTCTCTTTCAAGATTGCTTTGGCTACTCAGGATCTTTCAATACAAATTTTAAGATGATTCTAGTTCTGCGAAAAATGTTGACATTTTGATAGGGATTGCATTAAATTTGCAGGTTGCTTTCGGTAGTATGGACATTTTAACAATATTTGTTCTTATATTCATACATAAAAGAATATCTTTTCATTTGTGTTAAATTCAATTTCTGTCATGAACATTTTTTTTTTTTAAAGATTTTATTTATTTATTTGACAGACAGAGATCACAAGCAGGCAGAGACACAGGCAGAGAGAGAGGAGGAAGCAGGCTTCTGACTGAGCAGAGAGCCC
>ML099063.1:10692-22862 GCA_003697995.1 Taxidea taxus jeffersonii
TGAGTGAGCATGAGCATGGGTGAAGGGAGTGCAGAAGGAGACGCAGACTCTGCTGAGCAGAGAACCTGAAGTGGGGCTCAATCCCAGCACCCCAGGATCATGACATGAGCTGAAGGCAGCCGCTTGACTGAGTGTCTGAGTGAGCCACCTAGGTGCTCCATCTCTAGTAGTTTTTTGGTGGAGTCTTTAGGGTTTTCTACATATAGTATCATGTCATATGCAAATAGGGAAAGTTTTCCTCTTTCTTATCAATTTGGATGACTTTTGTTTCTTTGTTGCCTGACTGCTGTGGCTAGGACTTGCAGTACTATGTTGAATAAAAGCAATGAGAATGGAACATTTATTCTATTTACAAAGTAAATATTGATATGTATATACTTATTTCTGTTTTGTTAGTTGTTTTATGGTAGTTTTTGTAATTCTCTTCTGTTCCTTTCTTTTCTTGCTCTCTTTCACAGTTTGCTGTTTTTCTTTAATGATATGCTTGGATTCCTTTCTCTTATTTTTTGCATATATATTATCCGTTTTTTGTGGTTACTGTTAGGTTATATATGACATCTTATGCCTGTAGTGGTCTATAATAGTTGATGGTTGCTTAAGTGTGAACCCATTCTTTAGTCTTCTCACCAACCCCTGCCCAGGTTTCAGATATATGGTGTTATAATTTCTTATCTTTTCATTTTGTGATCTCTTGACTGATTTTTAAAAATATACCTTTTTATTGCTTTTGCATTTTCTACTTCTCTTACTCATACTTGTGGTTTTCCTTTCTACACAGTGAGTCCCCTTTAACATTTCTTATAGGGCTGGTTTAGTGGTATAAATTCCTTTATTTTTTGTTTGAGAAATTCTTTATCTTTCTTTCTATTCTGAATCATAGTCTTGCTGGATAGAATTCTTAGCTGTAGTTTTTTTTTTGTTGTTGTTTTCTTTTTTTGTTTGTTTGTTTTTCCTCTCATCATTGAATGTATCATGCCACTTCCTTCTGTCCTACAAAGTGTCTGCCAAAAAATCAACTGATAGCCTTCTGGGGTTTCCCTTGTATGTCACTGTTTTCTTTTCTCTTTCTGCTTTTCAAGTGTTTTCTTGTCACTATTTTTGCCATTTGAATTACTATCTGTCTTAGTGTGGGCCTCCTTGGGTTGATTTTGTTGGGGGCTCTTTGTGCAGGTGGATTTCTGTTTCCTTCCCAGATATGAGAAGTTTTCAGGTATTATTTCTTCAAATTAATTTTCTTCCTTCTTTTCTCTCTCTTCTCCTTCTGGGGTCCCTATATTGCAAATATTATTATGCTCGATGGGGACTGAGTTCCTTAAGTCTATTTTCGTTTTTTAAAATTATTTTTTCTCTCTCCTGTTCAGCTTGATTATTTTCCATTACTCTGACCTTAGGTAGATGATCTGTTCTTCTTCCTTTAGTCTACTATTTATTCCATGGTAGTGTATTTTTTTTCTTGTTCCATCTAATGTATTTTTAATTTCAGTTATTGAGTTCATCTCTGATTGGTTCTTTTTAAAGTTCTTTTTCTCTTAGTTGAGGGGATCATGGAAGTCCTCCATTCTTTGCTCAGGTCCAGTGAGTATCTTTATCACCATTACTTTAAATTCTTTATCAGGTGTATTACTTATCTCCATTTTGTTTAGGTCTCTTGCTGTGATTTTGTCCTGTTGTTTCATTCAGGGCTTATTCCTGTCTCCTCATTTTATGTAACTCTCTGTGTCTGTTTCTATGTGTTAGGAAGGTTAGCAAGATCTTCTGCTCTTGAAAGTAGTGGCATTATGAAGAACAGGTCCTTTAGTGCTGTCCAGTGCGATATCCCTTCTTCACTAGAAGCTAGTGCTTCAGAGATATTTCCTATGTGCATTGTGTGCACCATGCTCTTGTGGCTGAGCCACATTTGTCTTCAGTCCAGTTATCTGCAATGGCCCTCTTTGCCTGTAGTGGGTAGGATTTGGTTCCTGTTGTTAGTTGGTCAGGCTGGGGCTACCTTGGAGTTAAGTTGAGTCAGACTAGGCATTTGCCAGAGATGGAATAGCTCCAAACTACAGAGCACTTTCCCTGCGTTGTCACCTCAAACAGTTTGTGGGTGGAGCCTGCAGTCAGACCACATGTCTGCCTGGGGCCATAGTTGAAAGGGTCTGTGTGGTTATTGTTCCCTCTCCCTGGGGGCAGGAATTACTTTGGAGTGCTGCCAGCCCCTCTTGGGCTGCTTGCACACTGCCAGGTTTGTGACACTAATTTGGGTGGGTTCTGGTCAGGGACATATTGGAAGAGGCAGATCCACAGAGGTGCTGGGGATGGGTTGCTGGTGTTAACAAAATTTGTGTCTGAGTCTGGTTTGAGTGAGAACCTGGCTGGAGGGACAGGACCCTGGAGAATGCAGCAACAGGGCATAGCTGTTAGCAAGCTAGGTAGCAGGTGTTGGTGCTGTGCTGGTTCCTGTAGGGATCCCTGTGTCTAGGCTGAGGGGAGGAGGGGAATTAGTGTCCACCAACTCCTGTGTTCCTTGAGAAGTCTCCCAAGTACTACTGCTTCTCCAGTACATTTTCTGAGATTAGTAAACAAGTCATGTTCCTGTAAACTCCAGGTTATGTATATCCTTGGGGATGTTTGTTGTGCTATCTCTTTTAGGGTAGGGACTCCCTCCATGCTCTACAGAGTGGAACAGGTTGATTTTTAAGTTCTAGTTGTTATGCTCTGCTGATTATAAGAACTTGAGAAATTATGCCCCTCTGGTTTTCAAAGCCAAATGTTATGGGGATTCTGTGGACCTGGAGTGCCTATTGTGAGGGTCTGTTTCTTTCCAGTTCCTGCACCCATGGTGTCCCTCCCCTTCAATGAATAGTCGCATAGATCTTTTGAGGTCATGACCATGCCTCTGCCCTTCCTATCCTCTTTGATGTGTCCTCTTCTCTGCATTTAGCTGTGGAGAGTCAGTTCTGCCAGACTTCTAGTGGTTTCTGGGTGGGTGTTACTCATGTGGGTGTTACCTGATTTGTTTCTCTGGGGACAAAGTGAGCTTATGGTTCTCCTCCTGCACTGTCTTCTCCAAAGTTCACTGTTCTTGTTCTTGGTAATATATCCTTTCTATGTAGGTCATATGGGAGGTCCAAGACAAATCATTTCCAAGCGTATGAAGACCATTATTCTTGTGTAAAATTCTTAAATGAGATTTCATGTAGTTTTGTAACATGGGAAGGAAGAGAGATAGATAATTACAGGCTGTCTTTAAACTGGCTAAAGCTGTTCCAGGTTCCAAAATGTGGAGGCTGTGGACCTAACATGCGTGACTCCACAAGGAATCCCTTCATATGTTTATGGGGGTGTGGAGTAGGTCATATTATGTCTATCATTGGTATTTGTTGGCCCCTTCCTCCAAAAAATATTAAAAAGTATATTTTACAGTTGTGTGGGTATAAAGACAAATGCAATCTATGTTAAGTTTATTATTATGAATCCATTATTATATTCAATTTTTCTTCTGATTTTAAAATAAAAATTTAAATATTTTTGTGCCCCTCAAAGTATTATGGGTCCTAGGTGATGCATCTATTGTGCTTACAAAATAGCTTTTTGGTTGGAATTTATATTCCAGCTTCTTAGGCATTATTGCGAGCTTATACTACTTATCAGATAGTGGGTTGGTCCTACAGTAGAAGATTGATGATAAAAAAGATATTTAAGATGGAACCTACCCTTATAGGCACCATATCAATGCATATAAAAGTACATGTATATTAATGTATGTGTTTAAGGAGTGTTATTTCTGCTTGTGTTTATTCCTTATGGAACAACAACAAATCCAAAAGTTCATTAAGTACTTTTGCAATTATACTTGTGAAGGTATTAATTTTTGTTTGAACTTGGTTTCTTTCTTTTTTTTTTTTTTTAAGATTTATTTATTTATTTATTTGACAGAGATCACAAGTAGGCAGAGAGGCCAGCAGAGAGAGAGGGGGAAGCAGGCTCCCTGCTGAGCAGAGAGCCTGACATGGGGCTCGATCCCAGGATCCTGGGATCATGACCTGAGCCGAAGGCAGAGGCTTAACCCACTGAGCCACCCAGGCACCCCCTTGAACTTGGTTTCTAATGCAATAATTTGTTTAAAACATGGATATAATTTTTTCAAAACCTTCTATTTTCTTAGTAAACCAAAAATGAGGTTATTAGAATGAAGTGATAATCAGTACTTGCCAGTCAGTGACATACTAAGACAGTGCTAGTTTTACAAAAACTCTTAAAACTTTGGGGTTAGTATTTTCTTTTCTTTCTTCCTCTTTTTAATAAAGATTTTAAAAATTTATTTGAGAGAGAGAGACAGAGAGCAAGAGAGAACATGAGCGGGGTGGGGGTTTGGGAGAAGCAAACTCCCTGCTGAATAGGGAGCCCAATGTGGGGCTAGATCTCAGGACTCTGGGATCATGCTTAACTGACTAAGCCATCTAGGCACTGCTGGGGTTAGTATTTTCTAATTAGTTCTTCTGTACATTCTCATAACTTTTTGGTATCTAGAGGGAACAAGACATGGGAAATTTTATTTGGTACCATTAGAGATGAGGGAGAAATGCCTAATCAATTCTATTTCACTTTACTAAATTTCTGTGCTAAAAGATGATAGAAATTATTCCAGACACTGAATATTTGTTTCTCATCCTAAGTATTGTAGGGCATAAGTTATCCCATTGTTGGTTCATCAGCTTTTTAACTGGGAGGGAAGGAAGAGGTAGCATTGGTTATTCTTAGTCCTACTTGTGGTCTAGATTTTTATGCTGTGCTTAAATTTCTTTGAAATAGAAGTCTTTTTTTTTCTTTGCACAGAGAGTATACTATATACTTAAAAATTTGCTATCATAGTCATTGTGCACAGTTACAAATAGGAAGTGTAGAAAAGAGATTTCTTCTGGTTCTCATATACTTCCAAAAGTTGTGTGCTGCTCTATTTGAGGTATTATGTAGGCTTTGAGCAATCTGGTGTATTATTTCTCAGGATATAGTCTAGTTTGGGCTGCTATTAAAAAAATCTAGTCACTGGAGACTCTCTAAAGGCGCTGTTCCTCAACACCATCCTTTATTGCCTCTCTCTGGATTTGGAGGTGGGGTATATATTCTCTTCTTGAACACTCTTTTTTCTTGGTCTTCATGACTCTTGTGGAGATTCTTGCTTCTCAGACTGCTATGACCCTGTTTCCTTCACCGGACCTCAGTGGTGGAACTGCCCCTGGTTCAGTCTTCTATCCTCTTCTGTCTGTATAATGTGTTTCTCAGAAGGGTGCTCTTCTATCATGGCTTCCACTCATCTCTGTGGAGATAAGTTTTAAATCTGTGGTGTCCATCGTGACATCTTTCCTAAATGTTCTACCTTATTTCTAATTGCTACTCTTTTAATCTAATCATTCTATTAATATAGTTTTAGGTTGTATAGAATGATAAAACCTGGGAATTAGGAGGGTCTTCAAAATAATCTTGTCCAAATTTTCTTCCAATTTGACAATCTATTCCTGTAGTGTTGTTGAATATTTTCCTTGATTACTTACTCTAACATGTTCAAGCATGTACTTTAAGAGCTAGATCATCCTCTGGACAGTAAATTTTCCTACATATTAATTAGAGTTTCACATCCTTGAGTTTACTTTCTGTTCTGTAGTTTGGTACAACAGAGTATCTATTCTGCCACATGCATTAAAGATTATCAAATGTTTAAAGGTCTTTTTCATGTTAGGATTCTCACAGACACATGGGGAATGTTGTTTGACTATCTATCTAGGCACCTCATGGCCCAGTCAAGTTGACACATTAAAATTAACCATTATAGCCATATTTTAGTTTATCAAGATATTCTTAACTTTGTCTATTTCTCCTTTTAGTTCTGTCAGTTTTTGCTTTATATATTTTTAGGTTACATTATGATGTATACAAATTTAGAGTTATATATTCCTAGAAGAATGATCTTTTATTATTATGAAATGGTCCTATTTATCTATAGCAGTTGTTATATATTGAAGTCTACTTTATCTGATATTAGTGTAGTGATACCAGATTTCCTTTTATTAATGTTTACATGTTATATATTTTTTCTTTTTACTTTCAACCCTTTAGTGTCTTAAATTTAAGATGTGATATATTGTGGTTTTAAAAAATACAAAATACAGTTTGACAGAGTTTGACTTTTATTTATTTATTTAAAAAGATTTTTATTTGAGAGAGAGAGAGACAATGAGAGAGGGAACATAAGTAAAGGAAGTGGGAGAGGGAGAAGCAGGCTTGCCGCCAAACGGGGACCCCATGTGGGGCTTGATTCCAGAATCCTGGGATCATGACCTGAGCCGAAGGCAGAAGCTTAATGACTGAGCCACCAAACTTTGACTTTTAAATGAAGTATTTAGTTCATTTATTGTTAAATCAGCTGTCTTACTATTTGTTATTCTACATTTCTTTTTCTGTTGCCTTCCTTTGCATAAGCAATATTTCTATTGCTTTTCTATTTCTAATTCTATTTATAGAATAGAAATAGAAAATTGGAATAGAAATGGAATATTTCTGTTCCATTTCTAAGCATCCATTAGCTTGTTACTTATCATTCTTTTAATATTCTTTATGTGGTTATTTTTAGGATTGCAACATAACTATTTGATTAACTTTAGTAGTTTTACTACTTTGTGAGCCATGTAAGAATTTAGAGCATTTTAACTTTCCTTATCTATTTCTGTGCCATTGTTATCATGTATTTAATTCATTGTGTATTGTAAAACCAACAAGACAGCAGTAACAAATAACATGTGTTATTGTCAACATGTTCATTATTTGTGTAGATTTACCTACAACATTTCAGTTGGTTTTTTTTTCCATTTTTCTGCATTTCTGTGATTCTATCTAGAGTAATTCTCCTTCTGCCTGAAGATTTCCTTTCATTTTTTAAAAAATGTGGAACTAATGGTAGTGAATTTAGTCACTTTTTTTTAGGAAAAAGATCCTTATTTTGCATTTATATTTGGATAAATATTTTTATGGAGCATAGAACTCCAGATTGGTAGTCTTTTCTTCTGGCAATTTAAAGGTACCATTCTGTCACATTCAGATCTCCACTTGTTCTTTCAAAAAGTAAACTGACAGTCTATAAACTGAGGGTTTTGGAGGGGGAGGTTGGGGGAGCCTGGTGGTGGGTATTAAGGAAGGCACATATTGCATGGAGCACTGGGTGTGGTGAATAAACAATGAATCCTGGAACACTGAAAAAATAAAATTACATTAAAAAAAGAAAAATAAGCTGACATTCTTGTTATTTTGTTGAAGTGATATATTTTCTGGCTATTTAAAAAACTTTATTTTTGTTTTTCAGCATTTTTACTATTCTGGGCATAGGTATGATTTTCTTTGTATTTAACTAGCTTGCAATTTATAGAGATTCTGAGTTTTTCACCTTGATTTCTTTTGGAAAATTGGAAAATTCTCAGAATATCCTCAAATATTGTTACTACTTCCTATTCTCTCAGTTCTCTTTTGTGGGACTCCAGTTATACATCTGATAGACTTTTACCATGTCTCTATGTACTTATGCTTTTTTCTGATATTTTCAACTTTTTTCTTCCCTCCTTGTACAGTTTTTATATTTTCTAATGACTAATTTACAACTCTTCCATCTGCTATGTCTAATGTGCTGTTAAACTCCTATATTGAATGCTTAAATGTAGTGTTTTCAAATTCTATATATTTTGTTTTATGTGTAATTTGGTAATTTGTATTTTGTCATCTGTTCTAATGTACATGTTAATTGCAATTATTTTAAGGTTCATGTGTGATAGTTCCAATATCTAGATCATATGTAGGTCAATTTCTAGTTCCTATTTTTTTCTCTTGGTTTTCAATAGTTTGATATTATGCCCTGCCATACTTGCTAATTTATTATTAAAATCTAGACCTTGCCTATGAAAAAATTGTAGGGGATCTGGATAATGTTATCTTCCTTGAAGAGAATTTACTTTTCCTCTCAGACACAATTAGAGAAGGAACAGATCATCTTGACCCAGGCAGAGATTGAGATAGTATGAGGCTGGGTTTCAGTATTTATAAGGCATTCTCTAATTTTGTTAGTTCTTACTCCTAGAATGCAATCCTTCAGAAGTCAACTAGAAACCTAGAGTGTTACTAAGGCTCCTCTTCCCTGCTAGGTTCTGAACTCTAATTATTGTTTTCTCTCACCTCTGGGAAGCTGAGAAATTAACAAATAACTCAAGGGGAAAGGTATAGAATATCAGGTTTACCTCAGTACTTTCCTGGTTCTTGGCCTTTCATGTTCTGTCTGATTCTGTTCTATGTATTTTCAAACATTTACAAACATTTTGTGTATTTCATCTAGCTCTTATAGTTCTCAGCAGATGGGTTGATCCTGACACAGTTTACACTGTTGTAGTGGGAAACTTAAAAGCACACTTTTAATCATGTCTTATAAGCTTACCATAAGAATACATTCAATATTACTGTTCTGTAGTAGTTATAGGAGTATTTGAATATATTAGGAAGTATAAATAAGGAATAAAGAATAGTGAATTGAATAAGAAAATAATGGTTAAGGAATATATAAATCAGTATTCTTGGCTAGAATAGGTTTAAATATTAGCCATGACATATACACAAAAATGAGTATTAGGAACTATCTCATTATAGTGAATAATAAAATTATACTTAGAACAACATCGTATGTCATATATACTTATTGGACTTAGAACATATTTGTAAATGCATTGTTCCAGTTCTCCACTTCTTTCTTTAGCATTCCCAATATATAATATTCTATTTGTCAAACTTTGGTTTTGTAAAAGAAAAATCCTTAATTTTATCCCTAGAATTATAGTCATTTATTTTAAAAAATACTTTCAGATCCCTTCCATGGACCCAAACCTTAGAACACTTCTTTAATTTAGTATTTGAGCCAGTATCTGGCATATGTCAAGTTCTTTTTTTTTTAATTAATTAATTTATTTTTAAATATTTTATTTATTTATTTGACAGACAGAGATCACAAGTAGGCAGAGAGGCAGGCAGTGAGAGAGGAGGAAGCAGGCTCGGAACAGAGAGCCCGATGCGGGACTCGATCCCAGGACCCTGGGATCATGACCTGAGCTGAAGGCAGAGGCTTTAACCCACTGAGCCACCCAGGCACCCCGTCAAGTTCTTAATCGTAGCTGTGATTATTATTTTGAGTAGTTTTAGTAAGTGCTATTTGAATTATAGTCCCCTGCTGGACCTTGTTCTCATGTAATGTTGTGCTCGCTATTTGTTCAAACAGAACTTCCTAATTTAAAGGAAACTATAATTTTTATTTCCGGGCTTAACTTTGAAATATGCTTTGAAATCTTTCAGTGGTGAAATAAAATATTAAAGCTTATGAAGTAATCCCAAAATGGTATTTTCTATAAAGAAAAGTACCCTTAATAACTCAGCAGTTGTCTACTGTGAATTGTAAATTTACATTCTTTAAGATGGATAAGCTGACGAAGATACCATGTTTCGATGATTTTAGCTGGAATGATCTTGTTTGACTATGGTAGTTTGGGTTGTCTTATGATAATGAGAACTTTGAGTGGTAGTTTATTCATTTGCTTGTTTATCTATCCATCTAACCATTTCAGAAGTATTGACTGGATATCTATTATGTGCCAGAAACTGTTCCAAAGTTTTCAGATACAGCTGTGAGCAAAACAGATTTTGAAAAGTAAAAAAACCTTCAACCTGTATGGAGCTTACAATTTTGTGGGGGGGGGGGAGAAGAAAGCTAGTCAACAAAATCAAATAATAAGTAAATTACCTTGTACATTTGAGGGGCTGCAATTTTATGGTTGTGATGAGAACTCTGAAGACCTATTCTCTTGGGGCACCTGGGTGGCTCAGATGGTTAACTGTCTGCCTTTTGTTTAGGTCATGATCCCAGAGTCCTGGGATCAAGCTCCACATCAGGCTCCTCACTGAGCAGGGAGCCTGCTTCTCTCTCTTACTCTGCTGCTGCCCCTCCTGTGCTCTCTCACTCATGCTCAAATAAATTAATAGATAAATAGAATCTTTAAAAAAAATTTAAAAAATCTCTCAACACCTTTCCTGTATATCATACCGCATATATCAGTCATCATGTTTACATTATATACTTACTTATTTTATAACCGGAAGTTTGTGCATCCCTCTCCTTCCCTGCCCATAACCACAAGTAGTCTGGTCTCTTTTTTCTGTGAGTTCGTTTTGGTTTAACATGTAAGTGAAATCAGATAGTATTTGTCTTTCTCAGTCTGAGTTATACTTAGCATGATGCCACCAAGGCCCATTTATGTTGTTGGAAACAGTAAGATTTCCTGGACAAACACATTTCTAGTGTGACTCCCAGCGTTTTGGAATGAAAGTGCAAGTGAGGTGCTCTGAAGCTTAAGCTTTATTAGCTTCACTGTCTGTGAACTTTTGGTGGTTGTAATGGGGTAAGTGTGTGAAGATCAAGCAGGGCCCTTAATTCCTTTATAAGAACTTGCTTGTCTCTTGAGGTGTAGCAGCATTGGACGTTTTGAGCAGAGAAAAGATGATTCTTGTGGTAGGCATATTAATGCCCCTTCACCCAAATATGTTCATGTCTTAATCCTTGGAACCTGTGAATATGTTACCTTACATGGTAAAATAAAATTTGGAGATACAGTTAAGGATCTTGGGATTGGATGAGTATCCTGGATTATGCAGGTAGGTCCACTGTAATTATAAGAGGAAGGCAGGAGAGTCAGAGAGGGTGATATAACAATGGAAGCAGAGGTCAGAGTGATGTGGCCATGAGCCAAGGAATGTGGGCAGCTTCTAGAAGCTGGAAAAGGCAAGGGATGGATCTCTCCTACAGCTTTTAGAAGGAACTCAGTCCTGATAAGACAGCTTTATTTTTAGCTCCGTGAGCTCTGTTTTCAGACTTCTGACTTTCAGAATAATAAGATTACACATTTGTGTTGTTTTTTGCTCGTGGTGATTTGCTAGAACAGCAATAGGAAACAAATACAATTGGAAAAGAATCAGTCTGGTTGCCTTATTAAAAATAGATTATGGGGATAGGGGTGGAAGCTGGGAGACCCAGGGCAGGCTATTGCAGTAGTTGGAGGACAGTGAAAGGGTGACTTGGACCAGAGTGTGGATAGGTAGGGCGGGAGGGGAGTGTGAGAAGTGGGCAGATTTCTTTTTTGCCCAAAGTTCTGGCTCCATTGTATCTCTTCTAAAATATATGTTCTCCAAATGCTTCACTAATAGGTAAATAAAGTGAGGTTCCTAATTTTTCTTTTGGTCTTTTCACACGTGGTCTACTATTTGCTAGAAGAGACAGTAGTTGGGAAATTGGAGATGTCTTCTTGAAAAGTCCATATTTTATCGTAGGTGGCAGACCACCTTTACTGAATTCCTTTTTTCAGTAAATGGCTTGAATAAGGAGCTTGGCAAAACAACCTACCATACTCCCCAGTGTGTATCTAGCTGCATAAATTCTCTTCAGAGCTGCTTGAGGTAGGTGGTGATGCCTTTTCTCCACCCACCTGGACCTGACTTTCTTTTTCTCTGGTTTCCATGGCTCCTGGGCCTCTCTTCTGCTTCCATGCTGTGTGGGTATTTGTGGGCATGTTCACTGTTCTAAGGCTATTGCTGTCTTGTTTTTTCTTCACTGTCTACCATAGAGCCTTGCTCAAAGGAGCTCCATAAATATTTCTGTAATAAATCCCTTTGTCTTGGCTTCAGCAGATTTTTATTGCCACGTGGATTCATGGGTCTGAGGCACAGAAACCAATATGTACTAAAGAAACCCAATTTATAAGCCCCATTCATCTCAAAATAACAAATGTAAGCTTTGAAAAACACAGCTTCCTGTGCAAACCCTGAGATATCAGAGAAGAGATGTCTTTCGATTTCCTTGTCCTGTGTCTTTCTTTTCTACCTGGGGTTCTTTGCTCTCACTTGGAGACAGGTGGCTTGCTTTCCCTTCGGTGGCCAGAATGTGTCTCACAGTGGAAAATTAAATGTCCTCCAGCTTCTTCTAGGTTCTTGTGTTCTTGGGATAGATCCTTATTTTATTTTTCTTTTTGAAAGGGGATGCTGTAGGAAGATACAGCTATTTTTCATCTTCATAGAAAACACTCTGATCCTGGCCCAGTCCATCAAAATGCATTTTTTTT
>RCUC01117787.1:0-11493 GCA_003697995.1 Taxidea taxus jeffersonii
AAGGAGGAAGCATCCAGCCCGCTAAGAGACGCCGGCAAAGGTCCCAAAGCTGGCGGAGGAGAGAGACCCTTGGCCCGGCGCAGCTTCCTCCGTGACCGCCCCGACCTTCGAGAGCTGTCACCGCGGGGCGGGCGCAGCCATGCGGGAGCAGGGAAGGAAGGCGTGGGGGCCCGCGGTCCTCGAGGGCCCCGGGAGTGCGAGCCTGGCCGCCTCCCACTCGCACGTGCGGGGCCAGGTCACCGCGCCCGGCCTCCGTCGGCGGGACTCGCGCTGCTCGCGTGCAGACGGGTTTCCCAGTCGCACCGAGCATCTGAGATGAGAGAGCGTTATTTGCTCATCCCGGAGCGGGTGACAAGGAGCTCAGGGTTTCCTTCTCGCCGTGTGTTAAATCTCTACGCAGTGCTTAGGGGAACTTGGCTAGTAGTCTAAAGAGTTCCCGACGAATTTTTTCTCAAGGGACAGGAGCTCTAGAAAGGGTCTTCTCCTTGGAAAAGCCGAGTTAAGTCCTGGTGCCGGCTTATCCAGGAGGTACGTCCACGCTCGGACTCCACTACCCACTTCCATTACTCTACCCGCCTTCCGCCCAGACCTCACCTGTAGGATTTGAAGACATGCTGCCGACACTTGGGTGGTCTGTGGCAGTCAGGTCCTTAGGAGCCATTTTCTAGAGTGGTCACTCACTGGTTGTAGCTTTATTTTAACAAAAGCAACAGGAACCTTATCTTCAAGACTTCGTATGGAAATAGAGTTTCAGATATTAAAAAAATTAATTATAAGATTTGCTGGTTTAGAATAATCATAAAGTAAAAGTAGAAGTCGCTGACTGCTTCCTCTCCCTACTCTCCGGAGGCAATACTGATGAATAGTTTGGTTTATTCCTACCCCCATTGGTTTATTTGGTTCAGTTCTACCCGCATTCCTTTTTTAAAAATACCATACTTTTAAATTGTGTTTATGTATGTGGGATTTTTTTTAACAAAATGGGATTATACTTGTGTGCAGCTTTTTCTCACTATTAATCATTGCTCCTATCAGTACAGAAGGATTAACTGTATTCCTTATAATGGCTGTAGAGTACAGAAATTATTTTTATGGGTGTGGCTTAGTTTTTTAGCCTCCTCTGGAAAGGTATTTAAGTTGTTGCCAGTTTTTCAACACTTCAAGCAACTTCTGGGAACGTTGTTATACTACCGTGCCTGTTAGGTAAGTACCTAGGTGTGAAACTGCTGGCTTCACAGGTAGCAACATTGACTTTTTTTTTTTTTTTAAGATTTTATTTATTTGACAGAGAGAGACAGGGCAGAGAGGGAACACAAGCAGAGAGGGAACACAAGCAGGGGGGGTGGGAGAGGGAGAAGCAGGTTTCCTGCTGAGCAAGGTGCCCAATGTGGGGCTGGATCCCAGGACATTTGGGACTAGGACCTGAGCCAAAGGCAGATGCTTAATGATTGAGCCACCCAGGTGCCCTAACGTTGAACATTTTGATGGGACTTCAAACCATGCAGATTTATACCTCCACCAAGGGCCAAGTGCCCTGCTTCTCCACACCCTCACCTAATACTGAGTATTGCCAATCCTTGAAAGCTATCTTTCATGTGAAAAGTGGTATCTTATTTTAATATGGTTTTATTTTTTATTTTTTTTAAAGATTTTATTTATTATTTATTTCTCAGAGAGAGAGAGAGGGAGCGAATGAGCACAGGCAGAGTGGCAGGCAGAGGCAGAAGGAGAAGCAGGCTCCCTGACGAGCAAGGAGCCTGATGTGGGGCTCGATCCCAGGACGCTGGGATTATGACCTGAGCCGAAGGCAGCTGCTTAACCAACTGAGCCACCCAGGCGTCCCTTTAATATGGTTTTAATCATTTGTCTATTAAACTTCCGAATGCTTAGCTATTGATGTGCTGGGCACCAAGCCTGACCCAGGGAATACAATTGTGAGCAATGCAGCCCCATCCCACTTTGGTCCTTGTAACAGTCTTATGAGGAAGATAAGTGTTTGTGTGATTACTTGATGGATGTGCAGCTATGAACTGTGGTGGGCCCAGAGAGGAAAATATAGGGAAGGGGAAGAGGAGCATGTCCTGACCTAGGCAGGGAGGACAGGAAAGGTGCCTGCCCTATAAGATTGGCAAGATCTGCAGAAGTTAACTAGATGATGAGAGCAGGTGGTTTTCCATGTCAAGGGCATACTTGGGGCCAAGGCCCTGAGGCCTGGGGGGAGCACAGCTGCTTCACAGGACTGAAGGGCTCCTGGCATGGAGGAGATAGCTGAGGAAATCACAGAATCAGCAGAGGCCAGATCTTTCATGGGACACTGGTAAGTGTCCTTACTTCCTTACTTGCAAGTGTTTATTGAAGGAGTAATAGGCAGTCTTTAAAAGGGGTAGGAAGGGGTGCCTTGGTGGCTTAATGGGTTAAGCTCTGCCTTCGGCTCAGGTCATGACCTAAGGGTCCTGAGATCGAGCTCTCCCCATTGGGCTCTTTGCTCAGCAGGGAGCCTGCTTCACCCCGCCTGCCCCCCACCTGCCTCTCTGCCTACTTGTGACCTCTGTCAAATAAATAAAATCTTTGAAAAAAAAAAAAAGGGGGTAGGAAGCTATTGCAGCCATGAGTACACTTCATGCCTAAATAATTTCAGCATAAATATCATTAACCGAAGTTCAATATTTGTGGTTCTGTGTGTGTGTGTGTGTTTAAATATTTTATTTATTTCAGAGAGAGAGAGCATAAGCGTGGGAGACAAACTGAGGGAGAGGAAGACGGATACTCCCTGTCCCCCAAGCAGGGAGCCTGACGCGAGCTCGATCCCGGGACTCTAAAATCATGACCTGAGTGGAAGGCAGACTGCTTAACCCACTGAGCCATCAGGCGCCCTATGATTCTTTTTTTTTTTTTTAAAGATTTTATTTATTTATTTGACAGACAGAGATCACAAGGAGGCACAGAGGCAGAGAGAGAGGAGGAAGCAGGCTGTCCACAGAGCAGAGAGCTGGATATGGGGCTCGATCCCATGACCCTGGGGTCCATGACCCGAGCCGAAGGCAGCGGCTCTAACCCACTGAGCCACCCAGGCGCCCCTCTTTTTTTTTTTTTTTTTTAAATTTCCCTTCAACTTTATTTTTTTTTAAGATTTTATTTATTTATTTGACAGACAGAGATCACGAGTAGGCAGAGAGGCAGGCAGAGAGAGAGAGGGGGAAGCAGGCTCCCCACTGAGCAGAGAGCTCAATGTGGGGCTCGATCCCAGGGCCCCGAGATCATGACCGAAGTCGAAGGCAGTGGCCTTAACCCACTGAGCCACCCAGGCGCCCCAGTTCTTTGTTTTTATTTTATTTTATTTTTTTTTTTAAGATTTTTTATTTTTATTTATTTGTTAGAGAGAGAGATAGAGTGAGCACAGGCAGACAGAGTGGCAGGCAGAGGCAGAGGGAGAAGCAGGCTCCCCACCGAGCAAGGAGCCCAATATGGGACTCGATCCCAGGACGCTGGGATCGTGACCTGAGCCGAAGGCAGTTGCTTAACCAACTGAGCCACCCAGGAGTCCCTCAGTTCTTTGTTTTTAAAGTAAAACTTACATGTGACAAAATGCACACATCTTCAGTGTACTATGAATTTTGGCAGCTGCGTAAATTGGTGGATCCCTAGCCCCTCTCAAAATACGGAATGCAGGGGCGCCTGGGTGGCTCAGTGGTTAAAGCCTCTGCCTTGGGCTCAGGTCATGATCTCAGGGTCCTGGGATCGAGCCCCACATCGGGCTCTCTGCTCAGCAGGGAGCCCGCTTCCCCTCTCTCTCTCTGCCTGCCTCTCTGCCTACTTGTGATCTCTGTCTGTCAAATAAATAAATAAATAAATAATCTTTTTAAAAAAAAATACGGAATGCAGGGTGCCTGGAGAGTTCGGTCGGTTGAGCATCCAACTCCTGGTTTTGGCTGAGGTCATGATCTCCTGCCTGGTGATGAGATTGAGTCCCTCCTCTGGTTCCACCTCAGCAGAGTCTGCTTCAGATTCCCTCCCCCTCTGCTATCCCCAGCCCCAGCGCTCCCACATGCAAGTGTACTCTCTCTCTCTCAAAAAAAAAAAAAGAAAAAAGAAAAAAGGAAGGCATCACCCCTTCAAGCCCCTTCCCTGGTAATCCCTGTATTTAACTACCCCAGAGACAATTGTTCTGAGCTTTCTTTTCCCCACGGATGAGTTTTGTCTGTTCTATGACATCATATAAGTGGAATCATACAGAATGTGCTGTTCTGTGTACTCTCAAAACCCTCGCTCTGACCGTGAAATGTTTTGATGCACCTTGGAAAAAAGCATAAGCAACAAGAACACATTCAGACTCCCCTACAGGCAGTGATTATCTGCAGCTCATTTAGAAGACTTCAGATGGGTGTTGAGGTTTGGACTCGTGTCCATGCCCTGCCTCTCATGGTTTGCTTTTGCCTGGAGTGTATCAATGGCAGACAAGAAGTTCCCAGCAACAGCCTCAAGAGTTTAGAATGATGACCAGTGTCTGGAGAGCCTTCGTGGCTCAGTTGGTTGGGTGTCCGACTCTTGATTTCCACTTGGGTCATGATCTGGGGGTCCTGGGATTGAGCCCTGTGTCCTGCTCCCTCTGTCTCTGCTGCTCCTTCTGCTTCTCTCTCGCTCGCACTCTTTCTCAAATAAATAAAATCCTAAAAAAAAAAAAGTGATTTTGATATCTTTATGGCATAGTCAGCCTGATCATTTACCATTTCTGCCTGTGGCTATGACCCATCAACTATCCGCGTCGAGGGTGGACTGTCCAAAAGCATTTCTAGTAAGTCTGGAATGGGGAATGAATGATGCTTGTACAAAATGCCCAGGAAAATGCGTTTTCCCTACTTCGGGGCTGGAAGGAGCATAGCAAGGTTCAAAGGCTTACAGTACTGAATAGAGATAGGTACAGGGGAAAGTAATGATATTGTAGAGGGTATAAAGTGTCTCTGCTAGGATCATAGTATATTTCATTAAGTAACAAAGGTTATACAGCTTGGGGGATGATTAGGTTCAAGGAAGATTCTAGAACTTCAGGTAAATTAGACTGACCAAGGACAGAGGATGGTTGAAGAGCTAGCTCCAGTCAGCAAAATGGATATTCATGCTTGTATTCCCAGGAGAGAGGCTCCATCACCAAGGATTTAGTCTGGTCCTAGAGAAGAAGCAATCTCAGGGAAGCTGGGAACTCTGTCTGCCATGTTTTGTGAGGCCTAGAATAATTTTTAAGTAGTGAGTCTTGGCGAGTTCTGTACAGCCTGTCATCAGTCAGTTGGAGATAAGCAACTTGCCTGAGACAAATCATGCCCCAGGTAATGAAACTTTTGCTGGAGAAAATTACAGTTTTTTTGTCCTTTTATGCTAAAAGTCAAGAAAGTCGATAGAATTTATTTTCATGCTTTCTCTAAGCTTTAAAGCTTGGTGAAAGTTCATTCTACAGCGAAACTTTGAGGACCCGATTAAAAACTTACGAAACGTAAAGGACAGTGAATCTCTGGAGCATGATAATGCAGGTATACTGTGGGTTCTTTGAAAGACAGGTAAGTAGGTGTTAATTTGAATGTACGAGAACAGGCTCTGAAGAAGCCAGATCATAGATGCACAACCCTAAACCTGATGGCTTTCCGTAGGGTTAGGGTAAGAGTAGTATGGTATTGGCACCATAAAATGTGAGATGTAATTTTATTAATGCTAATCCTGAGATAGTGAATAAATCTGTACATCTGTTACTTAATATTCAGGATAGTGTTATTTATAAGGACTAGTGCAAGGTGAAAGGAGTCCTTTTAGCATGGGCTTTAATTCATCCTTTTCTTCAGGCTTTAAGGACACTGCAGGCTTGGGTAAAAGTTGGGATGGATCAGTTTAAACCTTGAGGTGCTCAGCCTCAGTAATCCTGAAAATGGTAAATTTTTGGTCCATTAGGACTCTGGTACCTCCCAGAAATCTTCAGGTTGTGTCAGATTGATGTATTTGTATCCAGATTTGCCATGATCTGATTATGACTAGGTACAATCTCAAGAATTTCATGGAAGAGACCCATACTCTTATCCATAGTGGCCTCACAAATTCACATTGCTATCAGCAGTTCAGGAGAGTTCCCTCTCCTTACCAACACTTGTTATCACGTATCTTTTTGAGTCTAGCCATTCTGACAGATGATATCTCAGCCTGATTTTGATTTGCATTTCCCTGATGATGAGTGATGTTGAGCATCTTTTCATGTGTCTGCTGCCATCTGTATGTCATTGGAAAAGTGCTCTCTGCCTATTTTTTAATCAGTTGTCTGTGTGTGTTTAGCTGCTTTAGTTTCTAGGACATCTTAATCTGTCAGTTCCATTTCCATAATAAGTTTTTCTACTCATTAAGTTTAAGCTAATGTGATATCACAAGGGAAGAATATGTTATCAAAGAGAAGACCAAGAGTAATAGCAGCTGGGACATAGAGGAAGTCAGGGCTGTTGGAAATACCCACTTAAGTTTTCATTGACTCCAAGGGAGAGAGATGAACTTACATGCAGGGTTATTATTAAAAGTATAACCTGCATAACTGTAAGAAAATAGTGAGTGTGGCCCAGAATACTTTATGGTAGTTCTTCCTCTGAGTTTTAAGGAAGGAATTGGCAGTTGCATACTACCTTCTCCCTTGAAACTCTCTCATTATCTGTTAGATTTTTCCTTGCCAAGAGTGGGAATGCTGGTTTTCCAGCATCCTTTTTGTTATTAGTAGCAACAGGTATCCTTATCCATGGACATTTTTGGGAAGGCATATGGACTTTCTGGAGCCATCCCATTGTTTACTTTGAAAAACCATTAATTTGTTTATGGTCAACTCTGTTTTTGTTCTACAACCTTCTCAAAATGTTTGGGAAAAGCTATAGATCTATTAGAGAAGTAATTTCTTTTTTTTAAGATTTTTTTTTAAAGATTTTATTTATTTATTTGACAGACAGAGATCACAAGTAGTCAGAGAGGCAGGCAGAGAGAGAGGAGGAAGCAGGCCCCATGCAGAGCAAAGAGCCCGATGTGGGGCTCGATCCCAGGACCCTGGGATCATGACCTGAGCCGAAGGCAGAGCTTAACCCACTGAGCCACCCAGCTGCCCCTAGAGAATTAATTTCTTATACCAGCCTTCAAATAGCCAAATCCTTGGTTTCTGGCTTACAACTGTTCATAAAAAAAATAAAGATAATGTGATCCTCACATTATTGATCTACCCCAGATCGTTATCTGAAGTTGATTTCTAAAATTGTCAATGAATTTGCTCTTTCAAAAAAATGGGAGGGGCGCCTGGGTGGCTCCCTGTGTTAAGCCTCAGGTCATGATCTCAGATTCCTGGGATCGAGCCCTGCATTGGGCTCTCCGCTCCTCTGTCTGCCTTTCTGTCAACATGTGATCTCTCTCGGGCTGTCAAATAAATAAATAAATAAATAACATCTTAAAAAAAAAAAAGAAAGGATTAATGTCCAGTCAGTATGGATTCAAAATAAAATAGGTATTGTTTTTAGAATTGTGTCATATTTTGTGCTTTCTTTTTCGTTTGTTTTTGTTTTTTATTTTTTATTTATTTTTTTAAGATGTTATTTATTTATTAGACAGACAGAGATCACAAGTAGGCAGAGAGGCAGGCAGAGAGAGAGGAGGAAGCAGGCTCTCCACGGAGCAGAGAGCCTGATGCGGGGCTCGATCCCAGGACCCTGGGATCATGACCTGAGCCGAAGGCAGAGGCTTTAACCCACTGAGCCACCCAGGCGCCCTGTTTTTGTTTTTTAAAATGTTAAAACTACATTTGTGTTTTAAATACTTTTATTTTGAAAATTTAAATCCAATTAATTAACAAATAATGTATTATTAGTTTCAGAGGCAGAGTGCAGTGATTCATCAGTCTTATATAACACCCAGTGCTCATCACATCCTCTGCTCTACTTAATGTCCATCATCCAGTTAACCCATCCTCCCTACTTCCCTCCCCTCCGGCAATCCTCAGTTTGTTTTCTATGGTTAAGAGTTTTATTTTTTCTTCTCTTCTCCTATGATCCTCTGTCATTTTGTGCTTTCTTTAGTTCCTGTTCTGTTTGATGAACTTCAGGAATACATGGTTTCCCAGGTTCTTCTTTTTATTTATTAATTTATTGTTATTATTATTCCCCCATCCCATTATTACTGTTTTTTTTTTTTAAGTAGGCTCCTAATATGGGGCTTGAACTCAGGACCCTGAGATTAAGAGTCACATGTTCTATCAACCAAGCCAGGCAGGCGTCCCCCAGGTTCTTCTGATACTTTCAAGCAAGGGTTGAAAATATGAAGGATCTGTTAGTACTTGTGCTAGTTCAGGTAGGTGAGGGAAGCTGGGATCGCAGCTTCCCTGTACTTTCTTAAATCATAAAGTTCTTCATATGGGTCATAAAAGGCTGACAGTTGAATATTAAATTAAGTAATTAATTAAATTTGCTGAACCTTCTTTTTCCCCTTTGTTTTAAAGTGCTCCTAAGATGGACAGTTTTGCTTATACTGAAAGTTCCTCGAAGTGGTCACTTGGCAAACTGTGCCATTTTGTAACATACACACAAGCTTTTGGATTACAATGAGAATATACAGGGGCACCTGGCTGGCTTGGTCAGTGGAGCACGTGACTATTCTATCCTGGGGTCATGAGTTCAAGCCCCACTTTGGGCATAGAACTTACTAAAAAATAAACAAATAAAATAAAATAAGACTATATTTAAGAAACAGATGTTAAGCCTCCCAGAAGTATGGGCTTGGGCTGCGAAGACCCCATAAGAATTTATTATAATCAGTCAGTTGTTGCTTGTATACCTGCCTTCAGCCCCCAGTCAGAGGTTGGCTATCTCTGGCCAGAGATTTAACAACTGCAGCCTCTGGTGAGTCAAGATTTTGAAGTTTTTTTTTCTTTTTTCCATCCTAAACCAATTCTTAAAGATATAAAGATAGGTTGCAGGAATAATAGACTTTTTAAGATTTTAGGTGGTTACCCAAGGCAAATTTCACTTGCCTGAGGGACATAGACATGACAAGACCTTAAACTTTTGAGTCTTAATGACATGGACCTATTTGGATTCTGCTCATTCACCCTTCTTTACTCTTTACCCTGTTTAGCCAATGACCCATCGTAAGAAGAAAAAAATAGAGATAAGTTTACACGAGGAACATAGTTTCACCAAGAATTTTTAGAAACCTAGGTCGAATCTGAAAAGCAGAGATTTCAATGAATGACATCTAATTTTCCAGGGAAAATGTCGAATATCAATGAAAACTGAGCTCAGATGGAGTGTGTGACTCACCTCTCTCTGTTGTCGGTCAGAAACCTCAAATGGAAGAGATGCAAGATGCCTGGTACCCAGGTCCTGGTACCTGGCAAGAGGGCATGGCTGAGTCCCTGTGGGACTTCCAAATTGTGGAAAGCCTCCTTCAACAAAGCAGCTTGTGAGAATATCCCACATACAGTGCTGAAATGCTTCTTGTTATAGTAAATTAGTATACAAATTTTATTCTTATAGTTTGGATGTGGAAATTTCTAAGATAGGATATCAGAAGTGAAATGACTCTTTGGCTAATTTCTCAAGGCAATAGTTGATAGAAGTTCTGGTTGAAGAAAGAAGTGGTACTCAAAGCATAAAACACTGCCATGGTTGTAACTGAGGAACTGATATGGTTGTTGCTTGGTTCTGTTTTACACAAATGATGTTCACAATTATGGCAGTCAAAGGCATAAGTAGAGGGACGCCTGGGTGGCTCAGTTGGTTGAGCAGCTGCCTTCGGTTCAGGTCATGATCCCAGCATCCTGGGATCGAGTCCCACATCGGGCTCCTTGCTCAGCAGGGAGACTGCTTCTCCCTCTGCCTCTGTCTGCCTGTGCTTTCTCTCTCTGACAAATAAATAAATAAAATCTTAAAAAAAAAAAAGCCATAAGTAGAAAAAAAATTCATAGCTATACTGCTTTTCAATTTTTTTTTTTAAGATTTAAGATTTTTTTTTAAAGATTTTATTTATTCATTAGTTAGAGAGCGAGCACAGGCAGACAGAGAGGCAGGCAGAGGCAGAGGGAGAAGCAGGCTCCCTGCCGAGCAAGGAGCCCGATGTGGGACTCCCGTTCTGGGATCATGACCTGAGCCCAAGGCAGCCGCCTAACCAACTGAGCCACCCAGGCGTCCCAAGATTTAAGATTTTTAAGGCAGACTGAGAGAGAGCGAGCATAAAAGGGGCAATGGCAGGCAGAGGGAGAGGCAGACTCCCAGCTGAGCTGGGAGCCTAATGGGGGATTAGATCCCAGACCCTGGGATTATGACCTGAGCCAAAGGAAACACCCAACCAAGTGAGCCACCCAGGCAGACCAGCTATAATGCTTTCTAAAATGCTTCTGAGGGCTGCCTGGGTGGCTCAGTCGTTGGGCCTCTGCCTTTGGCTCAGGTCGTGATCCCGGGGTCTGGAATCCAACCCTGCATTGGGCTCCCTGCTCTGTGGGAAGCCTGCTTTTTCCTTCTCCAACTCCCCCTGCTTGTGTTTCCCTTTCTGGCTCTCTCTCTCTGGCAAATAAATAAAGTCTTTTAAAAAATTAAAAAATAAAATAAAAATAACAAGACAAGGTCCTACCAATCCACTGTCAAGAACTGTTAAAGTTGGGGCGCCTTGGTGGCTCAGTGGGTTAAAGCCTCTGCCTTCGGCTCAGGTCATGATCCTAGCGTGGTCCGATCAAGCCCCATATCCCGCTCTCTGCTCAGCAGGGAGCCTGTATACTGCAACCCCCCCCCCCCCCCCCCCCTCCCTCTGATCTCTCTCTCTCTCTGTCAAATAAATACATGAAATCTTTAAAAAAAGAAAAAAAAAAGGCTGTTAAAGTTCGGGGGAGCTGGGTGGCTCAGTCGTTGGGTGACTGTCTTTGGCTGGGGTCCTGGTATCAAGGCCGGCATCCGGCTCTCTGCTCTGTGGGAAACTTGCTTCTCTCTCTCCCACTCCCCCTGGTTGTGTTCCCTCTCTCACTGTCTCTCTGTCAAATAAATAAATGAAATCTTAAAAAACAAAACAAAACAAAAACCCGTGAAAATCTTAAAAAACAAAACAAAACAAAAACCCGTGAAAATCCTGAGATTTCACCTTATTCAAAGTTATCAAGATAGTCTATCGCCATTTCGTAATGGCTGGCGGAAGACACCAGAATCCTGGATCAGAGATGATTTTTATTTTTATTTTGTTTTGCACCAAAAACCGCTCTTTTTTTGAGGCCGAAATGTGCAGCAGCCCCTACTCCCCCACCATGTAGGCCCCTCCCTGCAACCCCAACTTTGCCCTGTGCATCTCCCATTCCCCGCCCTCCCTCCTCCTGTGTGCCTCCCCACCCCTCTTCAGAAGCGACCCTCCTCTAGCAGGACCCCGCTCAGCTCAGGAGGTGGGCTTCACCCTCTGAGTTTGCCCACCATTGGCTTCGAGGGCTAAGCCCGCAGGCTCTACTGGTCCGGGAGGAGGGAC
>RCUC01117790.1:0-27319 GCA_003697995.1 Taxidea taxus jeffersonii
TGGAGGGAAATAGTAGTTCCCAGCCTCAGCTTCCTTAACTGTGAAATGGCAATAGCCACAGAGCCTCTGTGCAGCTCATGTGGGACGGTACTCTGTGCTGTGTATAGGTACTGTGTGCAGGCGTGCTGCAAGCCAGTAATGCCAAATAAATACTGGTTGTGATTCTTGAGATCTAGGACACGCTAGCTTCCCCTGCTTGCTGGGAACAAATAATTACCCTTTGTCAAACAACTCCATCTCAGCTGCCCATCATCTTGGGCATTGTACCTAGAGCTCTGGATGTGAGAAACAGCTCCAGAGAAAAGCAAGTGGACATTGGGAGCAGTGTCCTGGGGACCATCCACCCGGAGCTCAGGGGGCTTCCTCATTGATCTCAGGGGCCTCTGGTGGCCCTCAGCTATAGCTGTCCAGAGAGGGCCATCTCTCTCTCTGTGTGTCTCTCTCTCTTTGAGATCTAGGGAGGATTCCCCCCATGTGAATTTCCTGCAATGTATCCAGTGTCTGTACTAATCTCAAATACAACCTCAAATTCGGTGAAAAATCCATGCAGTCACTTTGATGCAAGTCACAGATGAACTGGCAGAAACTCAACTTTATTTACACAAACGAGGGAAACCTTATTCCATCCCGATTCTTTGCACATTGATCATTCATGAAGACACTTCCAGCCCTTTACCACCTGGGCCAGCCCAGTGTCACCAGCATTTTCCTCTGTCCCCTGCAATACCCACCACACAGGGCTTTAGGTGTTCCCATCCTAGCACTTGTTCCTTCCACCCTGAATGGCTTCCCTCCTCTATCAGCCTCTTCCAGTTCAAGTCCCTCTGTCCCCGGGAAGTGGGCCCTGACCAGTCCTGTCACCAGCCCTCCTAGCTGTGGTGTGTGCACCAGAGTGGACAGTACGCCCATTCTTAAAGGTCTTTAATAACCTCTTCTGCGGGTTTCTTCTCCTCCCACACTGGCTCGAAAGTGCCTCCAAAATAGAGCCTAGGCCGCGGTTCCTCTCGTTATTTCTCAGAGCCTGCAGACAGGGCCAGGCACCTTGCGATTAATAACATTCTCAGCCGGAGTAATGGGTTGGGTCTTACGATCGCTCTTAGTTGAACACACTGCTAAATGGCCTGTATGAGAATTTATAGTTCTAAGTGGGCCAACCTATTTAGCAAACTCAGAAGTGTACAAACTGTGTGTGGTTCCAGGGCCAAAAATTGCACCTGTTCCTTTATCCTCTGGGAGTCCTGCTCTCCTCCAAACACCAACCACAAGGGAGCGACACTCTTTCCTGAGGCGGCGGGAGGGCAGAGCCTGGGTCCCTACCATCTACCTTCGACTCCGAGGAAGACTTCCATTCCCGGTCCAGCCCCGCCCAGCTGGATGCAGCTTCCAGAACCAAAAGCCGATTCACCCGAGGTCATGCCCCCTTCCCCAGACAGGGAAACCCGCCCCCTCCCAGGAACAGCATCAAACCACAGTCCTAAAAAAGCAAAATTCATACTCACGAGCAATGACGCCTTCCTCTCTGATTTCAGGCCAGCAGTCTCCCTGCAAACCTGCTCATTTCCTGCAAAGAGAAGAAAGGGATGGAGAAGCATATTAGCATCTGCTCTGCTATCCTTTGGCAGTTTCCTGGCCGACCTTGGGCTTCGGCACCTTCTCTCCTCCTTATTCCCCACAGCACTCTCCCTGGGTGGGCGCCCCTGCCTCCCCGCATGCCTCCCTCCCCCTCCGTGGAGCCATGCCAGTCTCAGATTGACCACTGCTTCCAATTCCCTGAAGGCGCTGGGCTTCTTCCCACTCTGGAGTGAGGCCTCCTCTTCAGTAGCATGGGGTTGCCTAGCAACCCCGCGCACCGGCTCGGAAGGCCCTCCTAAATTGGACCTCACAGCACAGGGCATCTCCTTGTACAGCTGCCGGAATCTTAACAATCTGGCTCTGAATAATAACACAATGGTAATTGCATGCATGGGCCCCAAACTACATTTAAATAATGTTCAAGAGCTGACACACACCAACAAAGGCCAGAAAATGCATTGCGGAGGTTGACTGTAAGGCCAGGCGGGACGTTTGGTGCGGGAGGGAGATGACACCAAAGACTTGCGTTAATGACAATGCCAACCTGAACTGTGAATTCCCCTGCCTTTCTGCCTGAGTGTGTCACCACTTTAATGTGCTCTAAGTGAGTTTGGGCTCTGCAGAGGCAATTAATGCCCAGAGGTAGTGATGCTTTGAGACGGGCTGCCCTTTAGCGGGTTTTTGGAGGTAGCCGAGGAGGGAGAGAGGACAAGAAGGGAGAACTGGGCGTGAGTGATGTCCCTTGGCTTTTACAGTCGTGGCTAAGTACATTTTAGAAGGTGGGAGAAACAACTCACCAAGCGAGAGCACAAAGCACTTGCTGCCTCGGCAAGGGACAAATTCGACACGACTGATGTGTTTTGGGATAAGAAGTGAAGGCAAAGAGGCTGGAAGCTGGCAAACACATAGACCGAAGCTCTCAGCGGGGCGCGGTGATGGCCGTGCACACCTGAGTCCAGGCTTCAGTCTGGGTCCCCGGCAGAGGGTAACCCCAAGCTCTGCTCAAGGCACCAGAGTCATCCCAGGGCCAATGGCAGGCTGGTGAGCCGCTCTCTGTGGAGTGACAGCAGTGACCCCCCCTGCCCCCCGCCCCAGGTCAGCCCTGCTCCTTCAAAAGTCTGAAGCGTTTTTTTTTGTTGTTGTTTTTACAAAGCTCAAATTCTTCCTGCAAGAGACTTAACCAGATACTGGCACAGCCACAGCCCAGAAACATGAGTCACACGAGGCAAGAGACGGAGGCAACCCAAGGGTCAGTCGACAGAATGGGAAAACAGAAGGTGCTCAGCACACACAACGGAGTATTACTCGGCCGTACAAAGGAAGAAATTCTGGCAGGTGCCACCGTGGGGATGAAACTTGAGGGACTTATGCTGAGTGAAACAAGCCAGCCACAAAAAGACAAATACTGTGTGACTCCACTTAGATCACAGAGACGGAGAGTAGGATAGAGATGGCCAAGGGCTGCAGGGAGGGGCGCCGGGGAGTTAGTGTTCGGTGGGGACAGTTTTAGTGCGCGAAGATGACAAAGTCCGGGAGACGCATTGTGAGGATGGCTGCACAGTCAATGTGAATATATGTCACACCCCTGAACGACACACTTCAAAACGGTTCACAGGGTAAACTTTGTGACACATATTTTACCACCAGTAGTACAACATACACAGTCGACGAGACTTTGGTCTATCTTCACCTTGGATGTCAGAGTGGCCTGTGTCATTCATGAGCCTGGCCACAGAGGCTGCCACCAGGACTCAGGGATGAAGAGGACAGGGAGCCCCATAACTTGTCAGCATGGGGTTGGCGCAGCATAGCGTCAGACGGAGGCGGTGAGCGTTGAGAAACCATCAAGCACCATCACCCTCCGGAACGGTGGCCTCCTTGTACCCCACGAGTCCCGTCCACCATGTCCCTGCCTGCTTCCCTATCTGGGCACGTAGGCTCTGAGGACCCACTCTCACTTTTGCCCTCTGCTGCTTCTATGTCCCCATGCCCCCTGCCTAGAAAACCCTTCCTGTGCTGTCACCGTGACCTGCTCCTCCTCTTTCTAGGGGGCTCACATCAAGAACTGCCTCCTCCATGATGCACTCCAGATGCCCCGATCCCGCCGTGTCTGAATGCTGCAGACAGCACTCAATCCTTGCTTCATCCTCACATTCATATCTGGACCAGATCCCTGTCCAGGCAGGACCCTGGGTAGGGATGGTCGTTAACCTTTTCTGTCTGCCACTGGCCCTGGCTCAGGGCTGAGCATCATACCATAAGCCATTGCCTCAAGGCTCTCGGAGGGAGAGCCCTCTGCTTCCCCTCCCAGGGAATCTGCCCACAGTCCCCCTGCCTGAGGTGGAAAGCACGTCTGCGTGTCGTCAAGGCCTGAAGCTCCGTGTTCCAGGTGGACAGGCAGGTGCCTCCAGTCATCTAGAGGTGTAACTCAATGTGTGCAAAAACAATTGAGCATTTGCAGATTTTATTAATTTGGAAAGGTCATTAGAGCTAACAGCTTCTCCAAGTGAAAGTGAATAAATAGCTTGGACTGGTTTTTTCTTCAGTGTCCTGAGCTGCTTCTTGGAATGTGCTTTAAAACCTCAAAGAACAGTGTTAGAAGTGAAAAAATGAAAAAAGGGGAGAAAAAAAAAATCCAGGCTCTGGAGGCAAGAGGAGACCCACAAGAGCTCTGCAGGAACCTCTGCCTTTCTTCAACCCTGTCTCTCCCGATCTGTAAAAGGAGGGCATGATTGCTAAGCTCCCTCCAACTTAAAATAAACTAAAATTATGATAGGAGATAATCGTGTGAAGTTAGCAACATTCCGAGGAAACCATTACCCCCCTAACTCTACCCATCCTCCCAGGTGGTGGACACCCCTGCAGCTCTGGGTAGAAAAGATGGGGGTTTGGGCCCCAGAAGCCAGGAGAAGGGCCTTAATGATTTTAGGGGCCCTCACAGACCCTAACCTGGAGGCTCTCAAACCTGACGATCTGACTGCCTCACTCTCCCTTATTAGATCATTAAGGAACACTCTGGACTAATGACTGGTTTGCTCGAATCTCCAGGAATGGCTGGAATTGGGCCAAAGGGTGGCATCCAGGCTCCGTCTCCCCAGCCCTTGGCTCCATGACTGACTGGTGAGGTCTGTCAAGAGCGAGGTCTCTGCAGGCAGATGCCGCTGGTTCTCCCGGAGGCGAGAAGGAAGCAGCATTCAAGAAGCCCTGGGGTCTGGCTCCAGCCTGCAGTCATGCGGGGAAATGGCTGGCCCTTGACCGCCCTCACTTCCTCCCTGCCCCCTCTTCCCACTGTCCCAAGGGCTGACAGACACCGGAAGTTGGGGGCCCCACATCGGCCCCGGCTCCCACCTCCAGATCCCTCCTGGCTTTTAGAAGCAAGAAGAAGACCACGTATGAGTCAGAACTGTGTGACTCACGACCTAATACTTTAGTATGAGTTAAGATTAACGAGTATTTGTGTGATGTTTTCTGATTACAAGAGTATTTTCCCACTTGTTTGTCAGACGGGTAGGAGGGCTTCGATTCATTTATTGAGCACCTGCTGTATCCCAGGGTCTTCGCTACCCCCTGGGGATACAGACACGAAAAGCGCTGTCTCCTACATGTCAACTCCCTCCAGGATGTTGAAAGTCGGGAATATGGAGGCCCAGGGAAGCTGAGGAACCTTCTCAGAAGTAGTGTTCAAACCAAGTCCTCAGATGCAGAGGCCTTTCGCCATTGTCCCCACATGGCCTGTGAGTTTAGCATGAAATTGAGCCTCCACAATGTCACCCAGAAGGGACCAGCCAGAGGACCGCATGCCTTGGGGACAGTGAGGGTTGATGCCCAAAATGAACCAATGCCTGGGGGTGTCAGGCCCAGTGGCCCTGAACACTGCAGAGGGGTAAACCCTGGACTGGGCACAAGTCAGAGCCTACTGCAGATGTGGCCTTGACCTCTCGTGGCCTTTCTGCTCATTGATAAACACCCTTCCTCTCATCTGAAGGGCTGTAGAGAGATGCCGTCTGGAGAGCTGAAGCAAATTAATGACTTTTTTTGGGTTTTGGGGTTTTTTTTTAGTCTGAAGTCATCTTTGTTTTCTAGAAGTTGCCACAGCGCTTATAATCAGCATGTGACACAAACTGATATTGTTCTTCTGAGGGTTTTTACTGGCTTTTCAAAAACTATAATGTCCATGGTTGGGGGAGCACAGCCAGGGCACCCCAGCCCAGAGATGGCAGATAAGTCACCCCAAGTCATGCCAAGGATAAGCGCAGACCAGAGCCAGAACCCAGGTCCCCAGACTCCCAGGCTCCGGCCTGCAGGCTCAGGCTGTGTCCCGCTGGCTTTGAGACCCCACAGCAGCTCCGGAGCAAGCCTGAGAGACAGGGATGGCAGCTGGCACAGGTGGATTGCTGTCTCCGCGCCCTCAATGGCACTCAGTGATCTGCTCTGCCTCCTAGCCTGGTGTTGTGAGCCTCACAGGGAGGGGCAGAGGCGACGAGGGGTGCCCTTAGGGACAGCAAGTTCACTGTCTCTGTTGCAGGGCCCTGTGGCTCTAAGGAGGCCATCACGCATTGTGGTTTGGAGCTAGGCTGACCCTGCTGTGCCACCGTGAGCAAGTGACTTAACCTTTCTCTGCCTCAGATTTCCCTCGGTCCAAGGGGCAGAATAATGGTGCCTATTTCCTACCTCACAGGGGTGAAGTGAGAATTAAATGAGAACATGGAGGGAACCTGCGGCCCAGGGCCTGGCATTTATGTGTTCTCAAGTGTAGTCAGTGAGATCAGATTTCCCCTGGTGGGTCAGCTCCATGAAGAGGGAGACCATCTGGAAAGGCTACACGTCAGATGATGCCAGCTATAGGACATTCTGGAAAAGGCAAAACTCAGAGACAGTAAAAAGATCACTGGTCACCAGGGGAAGAGAAGACGGATGAACTGGGAAATCCTCTAATTCCAGAGGATTAGAATAGTAAAACTATTCTATGATACAATGGTAGATACACATCATTATATATTTTCAAAATCTGTAAAACTGTACAACACAGAGTAAACTCTAATGAATGCAGACTCTGGACTTTAGTTAATAATGATGAATCGATGTCAGCTCACAAATTGCAACAAATGTCCACCCTAATGTAAAATGTTAGTAACAGGGGAGCCTAGGGAGCAGGAGGAGGCTGGGTGTAGATGCAAACTCTCTGTTTTCTGCTCAATTTTTCTAGACACCTGAAACTGCTCTAAAAAAAAAAATCAAGTCTATTAATTTTTTTAAGAAAGATCAACCACTCCAAAGCACGATACACAGGGCCCATCTGTACACGGGCCATCACCAAGCCCCCACGGGTATCCGGGCCCCCCAAGAGAGACCTGCAGTTGGACCAAGAGACTAGCGTGGTCTTCCCAACATGAACTGCACCTGTGTCTTGTGTCCAATCAACACATCTGAGGCAGGGGCACCTGGGTGGCTCAGTGGGTTAAAGCCTCTGCCTTTGGCTCAGGTCATGATTCCAGGGTCCTGGGATCAAGCCCCGCATCGGGCTCTCTGCTCAGCAGGGAGCCTGCTTCCCTCTCCCTCTGCCTGCCTCTCTGCCTAGTAGTGATCTCTCTCTCTGTCAAATAAGTAAATAAAATCTTTAAAAACCAAAACCAAACCAAAACATAACAAAAACATCAGAGGCAGTGTGCGGAGGCCGAGTGGGGAGGCCGGATGGGAAGGCCAGGTGGGGAGGCGGAGTGGGGAGGCCAACAGGACCAAGCACCCCAGCAACCAGAATACCTCTGGTCACTGGGGGGTGACTCAGCCTTCACTTAGCTTTCTTGAGCACACACCCTATGCCTGCCTCACCCCTCCCTGCCTTCCAGATGAGGATTGAAAAGAGACTCAGCCCCTTGCCCACAAGCCAGACTCCTCCTAGCCTTTTCCTACGTCCTCCACCTCCAACACCAATATAGTAGATGCTTGATAAACATTTACCGAATTAAATACTGGTTACCTGTGTGCCTCTTGCTCTCCCCATGGGAGGAAAGAATCTGACTATAAGCTTCCCTAACCTCCCAGCAAAGTATTAGCTGACCAGAGCGAACAGCAGAATTCAGACAAATGTAATACATCATGGGGGAGACGTCGTATTTGGTCATAGGGCCCCCGACTACAGTCCTGACAGCCTATCTCTGAGGGCACTACCCCAGTGCACCTGGCACACACTGGCCTGTTTAGCCCTGAGCCCCCAGCTAGCAGGATGCACGAGCCCCTGCTCACCTTGGGAGGACTAAGAGGCCAGTGTGTCCTGAAATGGGGTGGCAAGTCTGTGGGGTCACCTCCAAGCAGCCTGGGCAGACAGCAGAGAGGTCAAGGCAGAATAAAGGCTCTCAGCCCGGAGGTGCAATGTGTGGGTGTCTTGGGAAGGGGTTTTAGAGCAGGAACCAAGTTCCAGCCTGTCCCACCTCACACAGGCGGGCAGCAAACAGTTGGGTCCAGTGTGATTCCCAGAATGGAGTGGAGTCAGTGTGTTGCTGGGAACAGCATCCTTGAAGGCAACTGAATCCTCCTTCAGTCATTGTTTTGGGGGTGATGGCCCCTTAGAAGTCCGAATTTCTGTGACCTGAGCCTCAAGTCTTAAAATAACCCTAAGAAGGAGGGAGGGCTGAGCCCAGAGCCAAAGCCAACAGTGGGGCCTCGCCTGGGGAAGCAGGGGACGGGAGGAGAGCCTGTCCAAGGATCAAAGGCCCAATCTCCCTGGTCAGGCTGCCCAGCCCAGGCCTGGCTGTTCAGTCACGCACATTTTATTTTTTCTGGCCTCGGGGAAGTGTTCTTGGGGTTGGGCAAATCTGAGCAAGGTCTGCCAGCAGGGAATGGCCTGGAGCAGCGGAGAGAGAGGGCAGCGGCTGCCCACAAGCACCTCCTGGCTCCCAGCAGTCCCCCTCCCCGACTGCCAGGGTAGGAAGGGGAAGGGTGCCCGCTAGGGTGGTCTGGGGGGGGGGCTCCTTCTCACTGCTCTCTGGCTGGTGGAGCAGAAGAGGTTCTTGGTCACAACATGGGCAGGCCAAGAATATTCAGGTGTGTTTTTTTTTTAAGATTTTATTATTTATTTGATAGACAGAGATCACAAGTAGGCAGAGAGGCAGAGAGAGAGAGGAGGAAGCAGGCTGTCCACAGAGCAGAGAGCCCGATGTGGGGCTCGATCCCAGGACCCTGGGACCATGACCCGAGCCGAAGGCAGCGGCTTTAACCCACTGAGCCACCCAGGCGCCCCAAGAATATTCAGTTTTATAAGAGCAAATAACAGTTCATGTTTGGAAAAAGGAAAAGGTTTCTCCACCACAAGGGAAAGAAAGTAAGCATGTTCAGTCTTCATGTCTGCTGGGTGCATGGCAGCAGAGCTCCTCTCCTGCAGGGGCGAGGTGAGGTGGGGGCGTCTCACTGGTTTAACAACATGGTTCTCTGGGCCTGATCTCACTGGCTGATGGTGTTCAGGGGGACACACATGCTGCGGAATTTGCCCGGCTGGTGGGTGCAGCTCTCAGCCCGGCCCGCCTGGTTCTGCTGCCAAGTGTGGCTGGGATTTTGAGGTTGGCATTGGGCAAACGTTGGGAGGGGGAGTCAGAGGGCAGAGGGAGCAAGGCCTGGTCAGTCTGAGTAGGGGTGACGTCAGACAGGTGATGGCTGGCATTCAGAGCTCCAGACAGCAAAATGGGGAGGCAGGCCCGTTCTCTCTTCACGACCACACGCTTCCCCTTGACAGCATCTCCTGGCTCTTGGGTCTTGCCCCTGGCCCTGACCTGGTGCCCCAAGTCCTTTTATTCCTTCTCCTTCCTCTAGCTAAACCTGTTTTCCAGAAAGTTCTATCTCCACCTGGTGACCCTTATGACGGCATACTTAATGCCAGCTTTCCTTACTCTCAGAGAAAAGACATTTCCAAGCCCCCTCTCAGGTGGGAAAATGGTATCCCCTGGAAAGGGATTTATTTCACTTTTTATTTTTGAACTCCACTGTCTACTCTGCCTCACACTGATGACGAATACGTAAATGACCTACACTAGCCAATAACCCCGATGTGATGTGGATGGTGTAGGGGTGTTTGGAAAGAGGACGAGGGACTCTTACAACAGAAGGGATGCCGCTGGGAGAAGACTGCCTCCGAAATCATCCCCTCCAGTTCCTGCCCTCATCTCGCCCGGCCACTCCCACCCAGCATGGAACATGGGTAGGAAAGACGAATGTTTTATTGTCCCAACAAGGATACTTCTGAGAGTGAAAGGGGATGCTGTTCATGATCTAGGGACAGCGGGCATCAAGGGGCTGTCCCTAGTCAACCAGGGTGTCACTCAACATTTGGGGTTTGGGAAAACCTAGTCAGAGCTCTTCTCTGGAACTTCAATGGCATCACTTAGGGAAGACAGGTCTGCCTCTACCCCCCCCCCCCCCCCCCCCCCCCCGCCCCCAGCTTCCCCTCTTGGGAGGAGGCATCAGAAATGATCTTGAGAGAGGTCACCAGGCACATCAGGCCCAGAGGAAGCATGACAGGTATCCGTGTGAAATGTAAGCAATCCTCTGTCTGGCCCTACCAACCCTCAAGGCTCCCCACTCAGATCCTTGCAGATCCCACCTCCTGCAGGAAGCCTGCCAGGATTGCTCCATTTCTCCCAGCACTCTGTGTGTGTTGTGTGTGTTTGTGTGTAATGACAAGGGAAAAGGGCTACAGTTTTAACAACAGGTGAGTCCAGGATATAAGGGAATCTGAGCTCCTCAGGTGGGTGAACATCTCCCTACCAGCTCATTGTCTCTGGAGTGCAGGTACCACTGTGAATCCTTTGTCTCTGGAGACTCCTGTCCCTCCCCTCTCCCCCCTACCCGGTACCTTGATTACCTTGATTACAGAGAGTCTCTGATTTAAAGTTGCTGAGAAGACCTGAGTTGGACTGAATGCCTGCAATTTCCCCCTCTCGCACTGGAGATCCAGGGCTCTAGGAGGGGCCCTGCGGCCCTTCAGGAGTTCACTGATTCTCTCACATCAGCTTATAAGTCATCTGCAAGGCAAATACTCCGGAAGCTCCGTGACCACTGCAAGACTGTTCATGGTGCCATTTTTGCAAACCCAGCAGGATGCTGATTATTGGGTAAGAGGGTCTGAAATAAAACCCGGAAAGGGGCCCAAGAAGAACTCTATTTTCATAGCTGGGGGGAGGTGTGGTTTGACCGATGAACCTGGGGGAGAACCTCCACTTACCACCTAAAATCCCCCCATGTCTTAGAGAATAAGGCAATCAAGACTAAGTGTAGGGGGGCCCTGGGCGGCTCAGTCGGTTGAGAGTCCGACTCTTGGTTTTGGCTCAGGTCTTGATCTTAGGGTTGTGGGATCGAGCCCCTCAATGGGCTCCACACTCAGCAGGGAACCTGCTTGGGATTCTCTCTCCCCTCTCCATCTGCCCCTCCCCACTGCGCATTCTTTCACTCTCTCAAATAAAGGAATTAATCCTTAAAAAAAAAAAAAACTTAGGGCAGGAGAATAGTGCACTAGTGAGTTCAGGAGGTAACTGGGGAAGGCTTCCTGGAGGCAACAGACAGGAAGCAGAGGCTTGAAGGATGGGGAGGGTATCAACAGTAGGCGCAAAGGGCAGTCTGAAAAGGGAAGAGTCTGAGCAAAGACACAGAGACAGAAATGGGCGCCACATAATCAGGGTAGTGAGTTACCAGGTATGGCTGGAACACATGGTGTGTTCAAAGAGGAGTAGCAGACGCAGACATGAGGACAGAAAGAACCCCAAATGCCAGCCACCTCCAGGCTTAAGTCCCTGGCAGCTCTGGAATCACCCTGTCCCACTCTGACAGTTGTAGGGGAGGGGGGCGGAGCCCAGAGAGGAGAGGCTGGACAGAAGCTTCTTGCTCAGGCCCCCAGAGAAACATCTGGAAGGGAGCAGAGGGACTGGCCTGGGCTGAAGCCATCTCCGACTTCTTCCCTGGCTACTCCCAACTCTGCCAGCTCTGAGAAAGCGAGCCAACTCAGCATCTGTGGCCCCAAATGTAATCTCGCCCTGCATGCCTCTGATTCAGAGGGGTGAGAGCGAGTTTCCAGGAGCTGAAACCCATGGCAAGCATGCCCCTGGTAGCAGCCCTGAGCTGAGCCGACCGCTCAGCTAATTGGAACATTTTCACGCGTATGCTTGGACATCCATTCACCAAACTGTGGGTGGAAAGCCAAGGCCTTTTCTTTAACCTGTCATCTCCTGGATAAAATCATCCCTATTGTCTTTCTTGCTTAGGTCACACTCACAGCCTTGCCTACAATTTCCAATCACAGTTTTTCTAAAGTGGAATGAGAAATTAAATATACTTATAAAATAATCTGAATGCCAAGGTCTCCCTTGATTTAATGGGCATCTCCCCAAACTTTTGGCGTTGTTTCATCCACACCTAACCCAACCACATTTTGGACAAATGGCAAGTCTTGTTAAGTCTTTCCAAAGCTTTAACTTCATGTTCATTGAAAACAACTTTTCTTCTTCTTCTTCTTTTTTTTTTTTTTTGCTATGCTATTTCATTGGTTTGTATAATCCTTAATTAAATTGCATAATTACAACAGCAAGTTCCACTGGCATAAACAGGTTTGGGAACTAAGCCAGCTGCCTCTAGGAAAGCATTCAGCTCAGCTGTGGGTACAGCCATGGTGGACATTGGGACCAGCCGTCCTCCTGCCCTTCCCAAGTACCCTCCAGCTGTGGGCATCCATCAGAGACAATGGAGAGAAAACCAAGCCTTCCTCTCATGGCAAAGGATTTGGCAAACTAACGTATGGCTTTTGTGACAGGTAATAGACAACACCACCCTCCCAGAGGTCACAGGACTTTCTTGCACGGAGATGAGTTTCTAATGATGTCATCTCAGATATCTGTGGCAGGTTGGCTGGGGAGAGAGGTTTGGAGTCAGGAGAATGTCTAGGAGTCATCCCTCAATCACACAGTCTACCTGAGGCTGAGATTTTAGACCATGTCCAACTGAGTCACAAGATTGCTCCCTTCCCCTAAGAAGACAGAGCTGTGCATTTACCCTTTTATTCTTCATGTTCCCAGATCCCTTACTTGGCATGGGATGCCATCCCTCTCTTCACCTTCCTTATCAAAGTCATCTTCTGTGTATATAGGCTTCCCTATTTCATGGATCACAAAGAGAAAACCAACCAACCAATCAATCAATTTCAAGTATTAGTAGACACCTACAACTCATAGAAGACGGAGTGGTCTCCAGAGGAGCACATCTGTAGTGGACATTTCCTATTTTGAGCCATTCGCCATTCTTTGTCCCTTCCTCTTGGTAAGAGAACCCCCACCAAATTCCTCCCCAGATTACCCCCTACTTTCCCCATAGACAGTGTGCTTCTAGGGTGATCATGGTTGGCTTAAGCCAACTCGCTTAGCTCAGCAACTTAGTCACGGTGACTGGACAAATCCTATGATGTAAGATGCAAGATGTTTGCTGGGGACCTCTTGAGGAGAAAGCTCCATCTTTAGAGATGTGGAGGGTGCATGCAAGGTCTGACACTGCTGCAGCCATTTTGTTACCAAGAGTTCAGAGGGCAAGGTTGAGTTACAGAAAAACGGAACTGGAAGCTTGAAGAAATGACTTCTGAAGATCAATCTGCTTCTGGACTTTTCATTTACCTAAACCAACACATTCCCTTTTAGTGTTTTTTTAATTGGTTACATTTAAAAGATCAAACTAATACATGCATGCTTGAATAATTGAATATTGAATAATAATGCATGGCTTGAAAATTCAGAAGTAATCAAAGCCCCACCATGAAAAATAGCAGTCCCAGCTCTAGCCCTCCCCATACTGAGTCCCAATACCCGGAGATACCACTCTCCACTGCTTTAGCTCTCGACCATTCTCTACTGCCATATTTCTAAACAACATGCTCTGTTCATCAGCTGGGGTATCATACCAAAATGCCAGATTGGGCTTAAACAACACAGAGTTCTTTCTCACAGTCCTGGAGGCTGGGAAGTCCAAGATCAAGGTGCCAGCCAATTTGGTTTCTGGTGAGAGATCCCTGCTTCCTATCTTATAGGCAACCAACCACCTTCTCGCTGTATCCTTGCTCAGTAAAGAGGGAGTGAGCTCTCTGGTGTCTCTTCTTATAACGACACTAATCCTATTGGATCAGGGCTCCATCCTAATGACCTCATTTAACCTTAATTACTTCCTTTCTCCAAATACAGCCACATTGGGGGGTTAGGACTTCAACTTATGAATTGAGGCAGGGGCACAGTTTTTTCATGTCTCATGCTATATGCCACTCTTTCTGAATTTCACACTTTGGGCTGTTGCCTGTTAATGCCCCATCATGGAAGCTGAGGTGTGATCGATTTTGTGCTGCCTCCGCTAAACACACATTTCTGTTCTCTGCATCTTCTCACCAGAGTGACACAGCTACTTCTGGTTAAATCAGTTATCAGTGTTTCCAGTGTTTTTGGCTGGGCAGATACTGGTCACGGATGAGCCACCTGATAATCTTCCTTTTCTTGCAGAACTAATTTCTCCCTTGTATTAAAAAGGGTTTTCTATGTACCTAACACATAAAATGACTGCCTGGGCTCTTCAAATCCCTCCTCCAATGGCTCCTCCATGAGGAATCTGTCAGTTCCTCTTTGGGTATTTTTGGGTGGGGAGAGTCATCCCATCCAGAGTTCCCCACCCTCCAGTCTGGAGCTGAGCACAGCACACAGCACAGCTGTCACCTGGGGATTCTTAATTAAATCCCTTGTTTCCTGGATCTCACTGTGCATTAATTCCTATTGCTACTATAAAAGATTACCATCAACTAAGTGATCCTAAAACAACATGATCTATTATCTTATAGTTCTGGAGTTCAGAAGTCTGAAATAGGTCTCCCTGGGTGAAATCAAGGAGTTTGGCAGGGCTGCATTCCTTCTGATGACTGTAGGAAAATGTTGGTCTGTTTCCTTGCCTTTTCTAGCTTCCAGAGGACGCCCACATTCCTTGGCTTATGGCTCCTTGCCTCTACCTTCAAAGCCAGCAACCTTGGGAGAGCCCTTCCCCTACTGCCTTACTCTGACCTGCTCACCTGCCTCCTTCTTTCCCTTCCTGGGTGTCTTGGTGATTACGCTGGGCTCCCCAGGAAAATCCAGGATCACCTCCCATGTCAAGGTCAGCCAATGAGCAATAGTCATTCTATTTGTACCCTGAAATACCATCTTGCCTATAACTTCACATTTTCACAGGTCCTGGGGATTCATATGTGGACATTTCTGGGGGTCTATTTGTTTGTCTCCCACATATACTATCCTTGTTTGTGGCTAACGCTCTTGTGTCATCAGTGCAAATCTTCCTCAAGTACTTTTCTGAGAAAGAATACATAGGAGGGACGTCATCTGAGATGGTGCCTATCTGAATCAACTTTCTATCCACTCCCTCCTGAGTCTGTTTGGCTGTGAACAGAAAGCTTAGTTGAAACCACTTTTCCTCAGAAGGCCGAAGGCATTGTCCCAGTGTCTTCTAGTTTCTAGGGATGCTGCAGGAAAACCCAATTCTGTTCTGTGCCCTTCCCCCTTTTCTAAACAACCCCCCTTTCTCTTCTCTGAAAGTTTTGTGGTGTTTTTCCCTAGCAATCAGAAACTCCATATTCACGGGCCCTGGAGGGAGTCTGTTGCAGTCACTGTGCTCCCCTATGCAGTCTAGAAGCAGGCACCCCTCAGGCCAGGGAACTTCCGTGAATTGATGTTTCTGGAACCCCCTCCCGCAGCCCTCTTGGATTGAGCTTCTAATGTCCTTATCTTTTTCTCTCCTAGTTTCTACAGTGTTGTCCTATTATCTGAGGAAGTTCCTCACCTTTACCTTTCAGATCTTCTACTAATTTTAATTTCTTTCTTTTAATTTCTGCTATTATACATTTAATTTCTCAGAGTTTTTCCTTATTCTTTTACTATTCCTTTATTATAACTCCCTGTTCTTATTTTATGGATGCATTATCTCCTCTTACTTCTCTGAGGACCTTAATTATACTTTTATTGAAGTTTCCTTCTGCTCCTGGATTTGACACTACTAACTCCAGCTCTTTTTTTTTTCTGTTAACTTGGGGTTTTTTTCTCTTTTTTGCTCTTCTCCTATGTTATAAGTTTTCTTTTAACAAATGTCAGGTGATCCTTGACCATGTTAATATTTAAGAGTGAGACCTGAATAAATTGGTGATTTCTCTATGGTAGATTGGATAGAGTTCCGGTCATGCCTTTGGGAGATCATATGCAGGCAAGCACGTACATACACACATATGTTCATATTCACACATACAAGTGTAAACACACACATACATATACCTTATACATCTATACACAATAGTCACATGCACATTTGCACACACACACATTCACACGTACATTTGCACACATACAAACACACATTCATCCAGTGTATAGGGTTTTCTTCTCTGGGGCCCATCAGTTTATTGTCAAGGGAACCCTGAAGCCACCCTGCCTGGGGGACAAACACGGGGCTGTCAGTGCACCAGTAGCAAAGGAGATGGAAGTCCCACCACTCAGGATGCAGCCTTGAAATAAATTCTCTCATTTTGAGTAAAGCACTCAGATTTGCTCTTGGTTGTCTCTGAGGCCAGAACTTCTCTGGATCCTATCCTTTGGGAAAGCAACCTCTAGTCTTTAATCAAGGAGGAAAGGAGAGTTGTGGGAGGGGATCTGGGATCTGATCACCCTTCAAGCAAATTTTCAACCAGTTCCTACATTTTCAAACCCATTCCTCACCTCACCTCACCTCCAGAAGTATCTAAAATTCCTACTTCTGATCTGTTTGAGAGTTTGGGGAGGGACCAAGAGTGAATGCTTCTAGAGGCTTCTTCCCACTATGCTTGGGTTCCAGCTGTCCTCTCGGCTACCCGAGTAAACATCCATCTATTGACTTCCCAGATTCCATGGTCTTACTAACATCTCTCACCCGCTTCCCTGTCCTTGTGGAGTTGGGCGATGTCATTTTTCCCTAAGGTCATGGGTATGGGGGATGATTAGAAAGGGGGCGGAGGTAAATGACTGTGGCCAAGTCACCACATTTATCTGGCAGTCTCCCCTTGATCTTTGGGGTGCTCTACGTGGGGTTTCTGGTACGTGAACCAGACTGCATCCCACGTCTCTCGCCACTGCATCGTGGGCTCCCTGCCACAGCTCAGCACGTGGCCACACTTCCCAACCCAGCCTGGGCAGCCAATTCCTAGCACTGCTCACCCTGGAATTCAGAGGCCCCTCTCCAGTGCTCACACTGCCCCAGATGGCAGCACCAGGAGCTTCTAGCAAGTTCTATTTGCTCTTGTTAGCAGCTCTCAGCTCCCACTCCTGCTCAAGCCATGTACAGTAACTGGAAGCCCCTGTCCATAGCCAGCCATGCCGCCACCTTGAAGGCACAGGGATTTTCCAAGAGTCTCTGCTGAGGGGACCCATCAGATCCGTTAGAAGAGCCACCGAAGGGGCGCCTGGGTGGCTCAGTGGGTTAGGCCTCTGCCTTCTGCTCAGGTCATGATCTCAGGGTCCTGGGATCGAGTCCCACATCGGGCTCTCTGCTCGGCAGGGAGCCTGCTTCCTCCTCTCTCTCTCTCTCTGCCTGCCTCTCTGCCTTGTGATCTCTGTCAAATAAATAAATAAATAAAATAAAAAAAGAAGAGCCACCGAAGAACCTTTCACAGACACAGGTGACACAGAATCATCCATATCTCCCTTCCAGGTTCACACATCAGACACAGCTTGTGACCCCACTACATAGGCAGTGCTGGGGAACTGGGGGACAGCCCAGTGTGGCCAGTGTTTGTAGTGCAGGCTGTACTGGGCATGATGAAAAGGGCAGATCGAACCCTGTCTGACTGATAGACGCTTCCTCGACACCAGCCTCATCCATACCCACCACAAGCAGGGGCGACAACACAGCTCATGCCACAGACACCAGATGTGAAATCCAGATCTGGGGGCCGGCTGCCGGCCTCCTATTGTAGTTCTCTCATAAATAACATTCAAACCCCTGAGTCATGAGGATAGAGTCTTCCAGCGGAAAGAGGCCTGTTAGCAGGAAGTGGATCTTGTTATCAGAAACTCTCTACAGAAGCTTGCTCTCATGCCCTCCCAGCCTCTGTCCCATAGCAATCTAGATCATAGCCCTGTGGTCCAGGTGGCCTTGGAGGCAGGCAGAAAGTCGGTGGGTTCCCTGTAGGGCAGTCGACATCCAGCACAGATCCCCCCCTTTCCTCTCGAAAAGCAACACACGTGTCTCCTCCCCTGGGGGAAAGGCTGGGGTGAGGCTCCTGCCTCTGGAGGCCCAGCGCAGATGTGGACATGCCCAAAGCAGGACAGGCTCGTGCACCTGGGCAAGTGAACGCCCCTTTCCCTACAGCATGGATGGAAACAGCCTAACACCTCAAATCCCATTCGGCCCACCCAAGGGTTTGTTATTAAGAACACCATTTTCATGAAGCAAATCATTCCCCCTCCAAGGTGCCCCCTCCTCCCCAGGATACACGATTTACCTGTTCCTCAGAGATTCAGATTCTGAACACCAGGCATGCTCAAAAGGACATTCATCTATTTTTTTAATGATTTTTTTTTTAAAACAACAACTGTAAAGGAAATCCCCACCATATCCCGACAGCCCCGTCTAAGCGCCCGGAAGCACATTCACAAAATAAAAATCCAGGGGACTGGCAGGCCACAGAGGGCATCATTTTGTATCCTAATAAACTTGATCAGATCTCCTCTGTTGCCTATTCCCATGATGCTATCATCCCTGACTCCATCCCGGTCTACGCTCTAGCAAGTTCTTGACAGAGCCCCCGTCATGACTTGGGGTTTTTGGTGCATCTTCTTCCTTCCCCTTTCTGGAATCTTGCCCCTCTTTCCACCTACCCTCCAGGTGCTCTGTTTTCCCTCCTGAAACCGTCCTTCTGTCTTTTCCAGAGTCACTTCCTTTGTCTTGGCCCCCGGGTGCCTCTTTCTTTTAAGAATTCATTATGAAATACTCTAGACATGCAAAAAGACATAAGAATAATGCACCAAACACCTGTGTGCCCGCCACCCACCCAGCTGCACGGATGGAAGGCAGCTCTTCCTCACCCCAGGCCCATGGCTCTCACTGATGCCGTAGCTCCTAGCAGCCTTTGTTCCATTTTTCCTTGGAAGAAGCCCAGGCTGCTGCATAAATCCAAGGCATCCCCAGCTGTCACCTAGACTCTCTGTATTAATTCCTTCTCTACCTTCATGGATGCAGCTCCCCCATTCCCCAGCCTGCCCTCTTCCTTTGTGATTGGACCACTTCCCTGTCCCGAGGGGAGGGCTTGCCCAGGTCCCCACCTAGTTAGAGGCCATGAGCAGGTCCATAGAGAGCTGAGAGTTGGAGCAAGAACTTTCACCTGGATGATACTCCCGCGCGGGACCACATGCTTCCTTCCCACATGCCTTCATGCATCAGGAATGGGGTGCAGGAGCTGGGGACAAGGTGGCCCAGGGGGACACTCTGCCTCCCATTGTCTTGCCTTCTCTTGGGGACAGTGCACAGAGGCAGCCCAAGCCGGGGGGGGGGGGGGGGGGGGGGGGCGGGAATCGGGGGGGGGTGGAGGGGGGGTCCCTCCTGTGTAGTGAGAATGGCAACTGCTGAGGCTTGGGGAGGCTAAGATTGGAGCCCATACTGGGTGGGAGAGGGTGGGGGGATTGAGAGAGACGGAGGGACAAGTTGATCCTTCCAGGTGGGAGAAAGAGAATTAGCAGAGACAGTTGAGGGTGAAGGCGAGATTGCAAAGAAAGGGGGCCCAGCCAGGCCAGAAAGCCCGGCAAGGTGAGCCGGCTGGTCAGACCCTTGCATGGCAGTGGGCGGGGGGGGGGGCGGCGGATGTTGATGGCTAAGAAAGCTAGGGCACCCCACCTCTGCCAGGCCTGCCTTTGTTCTCAACTCCGGGTTAGAGGAGGGTATGTGTGTTTGTGAGCCCTTTGTCCCTGCTTCCCAGCCCCGCCCCGCCTATCACACACAGCCCCATGGGAGGATGCAGAGGGCAGTGCCCACCATTGACCATTCTGCTGATTTTGGCATGGCCTGGGCAGAGGTGGAAGGTGACTTGCTGGACACCCTCTCACCCAGAGCCCGCCCTAGGAGACAGGGGCACCCACATAGCCAGGAGTCTCCCATGGTGCCTAGCACTGATGATCCTCTGGGGAGGGGATGCCCTGACAAGGGTCCCCCTCCAAAAACAGCAGACACACTGGGAAGCTGGCCCATCCTCACCACCCACACTATTCATCCCCTACCCAAGCTCTGGCTCAAGACCATCACCCCCATGAGCCTTCCCAAAACTCAACTCACACTGATCTTTTTAGCTAAATATACACTGTTCTTACTGTTCCTACTGCTTGCTTGGACACCAGTCATGAATAGTCCCTTCTAGACAGTGTCTAAGGTAGACCCTCAGAGCTGGATGGCACTGTAGAGAACAATTAAGTCGCCCTTATAATTTCACTGGGAGCAACGCCCATGTAGAGTGGGAAGGCACACATTGGAAGGCTTCAAGCTCATTGGCGACAGAGTCAGAACTTGAACGCAGGTCCCCCAGGTTCAGTTTAGGGACCTCTCCTCTCTGGATGGCTTGGCCCTTGACTTCTTATCTATAGCAAGATCCTGGAAGATAAAAGACTGTGCTGATGCCTTGTATTATTCCCAATTGAGGACCAAGCAAAGGGTTGCCCAGATTAGGACCTTGGTGAATATTTGGTGATTGGTTGTGTTATGTGTTCCAAGACCTAAAATAACCTCCACACACCCACTCCTCAGTGTCATTGCCACTCTTTCTGCCAACACAGCCCAGTTCAAGCCAGAGCCTCCCACAGAAACCCAGCTGAGATCCCTCAAAGGGGGGAGAAGGGTGATGTAAATTTCCTCTCTTCCAGGCCCACTGGTGAATTTCATTTGCTCTGTTGCCTGAATTCTCTCAGCCATTAAGCAAAGAGGTAAATACCCATTTTAATGCTGGCAAGGGATTTTAAACAATAAAACAGCAAACCAGCTTGAGAGTGAGGTGGGAACCAAGCTTAGAGGGTTTATGTCTACATAGGGACCAGGGATCAGGGTCTCCAAGGTCTCCAGGACATGCCTCTTTCCTCTCCTCCTGTGATGGGAAGGTTCTCAGGATAGCCAGTGAGTATTTATAGAAGCATAGCATTCTGCCGAAGGAGCTGGGGGAGTCCTCCTCCCGTGAGTTTACCATTTGGTAAGATTGTGAAACAGTAAATGAAGTCAGCAAGGTTGCTGGATACACAGTCAACAATAAAAAATCAATTGTATTTTCTCTAGACCAGTAACAAACAAATGGAAGACAAAGAATTTTTAAATAGTACTTAAATAGCAATAATAAATAAATAAATAAAAACCTAAGAAAGAAATCCAACAAAATATGGCACAACCTCTATACTAAGAAACATAAAACAATGTTGAGAGAAATCAAAGACTTAAATAAATGGAGGTACTATGTTCATGGGTTGAAAGAACCAAAGAACCACCAGTGTTAAGTTGTTTTCTCTAACGTGATTTCAGATTCAATGCAAGTGCAGATTTAGCCATGTGCTTACGTGTTATGTGTGTGTATGTGAAACTGTGACATAAGAATTACATGGAATACTGTAAAAAAAAAAAAAAAGAATTACATGGAAATTCAAGTGGGTGCCTGGGTGGCTCAGCTGGTTAAGCAACTGCCTTCAGTTCAGGTCACGATCCCAGAGTCCCGGGATCAAGTCCCACCTTGGGCTCCTAGCTCCACGGGGAGTCTGCTTCTCCCTCTGACCTTCTCGCCTCTCATGCTCTCTCTCACTGTCTCTCAAATAGAGAAATAAAATCTTTGGGGCTCCTGGGTGGCTCTGTGGGTTAAAGCCTCTGCCTTCGGCTCGGGTCATGATCCCAGGTCCTGGGATCAAGCCCTGAATCGGGCTCTCTGCTCAGCAGGGAGCCTATTTCCTCCTCTCTCTGTGCCTGCTTCTCTGCCTACTTGTGATCTCTGTCTGCCCAATAAATAAATAAAATTAAAAAAAAAAAGAATTACATGGAAATTCAAAGGACCTAGAATATCTGAGAAAATAATGAAGAACTAAGCTGGAAAAATTTCACTACTGCATGTTGGGCCCACTACCATAAAGTTTCAATAATAAGACAGATTGTTATGGGTACAAGGAGAGATTTATATGAACAGATCAATTAACAGATTCCAGAGGCAGACACATTCGTGTGTAGTCAAGACAAAGGCTCCACTGCAATTCAGTGAAGCAAAATGGTGTTTACAATAAATGCCACTGAGTCAACTAGACGCCATATCAAAGGTATGAACTTTTATCTCCTCTTCACACTGAACAAAAATTAATTTGAAATGGATCATAGACCTCAACATGAAAGGCCAAACAACAGAGCTGCTAAAAGAAAGCATAGGAGACTGTATCTTCCTGACCCTGGGTAGGCAGAGAGTTTCCTTAGACAAGGCAGGGAAAGGACTATCCAAAACTGAAGAAACCAACAAATTAGACATGATTAAAATGAAGAACATCTGCTAATCAAAAAAAAAAATCACTAGGGGATAAAAAGGCAACCCCTAGAGAGAAGTTATAAGAGTGAGAACTGACACCCAGAATACACCAAGAAAACCTTCGAGTAAGAAAAAGACAGACAGACATGCCAATTAAAAAGTGGGAAAATATTTGAAGAGACACTTTACAAAAGAGGCTATCAAAATGGCCAATAGACACACAGAATCACACAAATGCAAAAATAAGACCATAGTGACATATCACTACACCGACCAGAATGGCTAAAACAAAACATGGACTCTTACATGACTGGTAGGAATGTACATGTACACAATTATGTCCTTCACAAACGTGGTTGGCGATACCTACGAAAAATAAATGTATATGTATCCTAGGGCCCCAAATTCTACTCGTAGGCATACCCTCAATAGAAATGATATTTATATAGACCAAAAAACATCAGTAAGAATGTTCATAGGCTTTTTTGTTTTTCAAAATGTCCTCAAATTTCGAAATGACCCAAATGTGCATCACAACAGAAGAGGTAAATAAATTATGGTATTGTCACACCACAAATACTCCACAGCAACAAGAAGGAATGGGCATAGTCTACAAAATGAGGCTCTTACAGATATCATGCCAAGTGAAATACAAAAGGAGTGACTGGGGCACGATTCCATTTATATGAGTTCAAGCCATAAAATCATTGTCTGATAGTAGGAATTGGGGTCTTAGTTAGGCTTCAGAGAGGGCACACACCAGAAGGAAACAAGAGGCAACCATCTGGAGGGCTGGGACGCTCTATAACATGGTGTTTGCCTGTGGAGAGATTCCTCAAGCTGTACATTTTAGATTTGGGCCCCTGACCAAGAAGGTCTGGATGGGGGCCTGGAGAGGGAGCAGGTGCAGGAGGGTAGGACAAAAATAGGGAGGCAGAAGAATAGGGCGGTGCCAGTCTGGGTACTATGGGGTTGGGAGGTGGGGGGCAGCGAAAGCTGGCCTTGGGCAACCTTCCTGGTCCAGGCCCAGAAGCCTTGTGGGACAGACCAGCATTCCAGTAAAAAGGTGAACTCCTCAAGGGTCAGTCACAAGGATAATAAGGCACCTTCTACCAGCACTTCATCCACTTTATAAGGGAATTGAACAAAGGTGGCTTCTGAACGGGGGTGGGGGTGTGTGTCATGAGGTGCAGATGCCGCCCTTCCGTACACATACATGCCACTGGGGACAGCAGAGGTCTGTCGCTCTGGCTCTGGTCGGTGTCGAGTGTGGCTCTAGAGGGGATTCATAAGATGAGTTTTCTCTTCTTCCTTTAAAAAACCCCAATCTGCAAACTCACTCCTCTAACTTCTACTCATTCCCCAAGAGAGAAAGAGGAGAAAATGTCTTAGTGGGTGCCGAGCCTGGAGCCTTACCCAGATAAGAGAGATGTCGCCACCCAGTTCTGTGTGACTCCTGCAGACTCCTTAACGTCTCCACCCACCGTGGGTGGAATTTGTCCCCTGCCCCAAGAGGCCTTCGTCAGCACTTCTTTTTCATCTTGGCCTGATCTGGAAGCCCCTGGCAACTCGGGCCCCCCCACCCTCCCCCACCGTCCCTGTCAGACGGTTGGTGGCAGAAGGATGGCTTAGGTGTGCCTCTTCCTTCTTTGCGGCTCCTTACCCCCCCCCCACCCCCGAATAGTTTGTGATTTATTGATATTTGTTTGCTTTCATCCATCCGGCAATCTGGTCTGATCCCCCACCCCAGCCCGGTCGCTTCCATCAGGGCGGCTCTGGAAGTCTGTTAGTTGGATTTACTCTCCATCTGTCCTGCCTGCAGTGTTGCTGTTCTCCATGTTAAACTGTTTAAAAATAAAGTCGAAAAAGTAACAACTAAATAGATGACAGCCGGGCAAAAACAGCAGCTGTTGCCCATAAGGCAAAATAGAAAATATTCCCCTGGATATATCTCTATCGAGATGGATATTACAGACGAAGAGAGAGAAGAAAGAGGTCTCATAGGATGCAATGTTGTTGAACCCTCTCTGACGCGGAGGGGGCACTGGCTGTCTCTCGCGGGTGCCTGTTACCCTTTTCTCGGGCTCACAGCGTGAATGTACAGAGTGTAAGGAGTCTGCGGGGGCAGCTGGTGACTGGGAACCCCCGTGAGATGAGCCTTTGCATTCTGACACCAGGTACAAGTCAGATCCCAATCAAATCAACAAGTCCAGATGCTGGAATGGATACCACAAAGAATTTCATATGCATTCTGCCCTTGACAAATGTCAACAACTGGCTGAGTTAGCATGACACAGACTTGCCCAAAAGTTTCATTTAAAAATCCAAATCAGATGACAGCAAAAGCACAAGTGACCACACACAAAAAAACACAAAAAAACAAAGCAAAACAAAAAACTTCTTCCAAGTTTAAAGTTTTGGGTTTCAATAGACATCATCAAGAGAGTGAAAAGACAAACCACAGAAGGAGACATTCACAACTTGTATACCTGCTGAGGAACTTATGGCTAATAGATACAGACATCTTATGCCTCAAAAATGAAAAAGAACACAACTTTTAAAATGTGGTCAAAATATCTGAGTAGACGATTCAAAGGAGAGACACAAATGGCCAATAAGCACAGGACAACATGAAAAGATGCTCACTATCATTACCTACCCGAGAAATGCTAATCAAAACCACAATGAAACACCACTTCCCACCTGTTAAGATGCCTAGAATCAAGAAGCCAATTCATTACAAGTGTTGGCGAGGATATGGAGAAATTCGAGCCCTCATGTCCTGCTGGTGGGAACGGAAAATGGTGCAGCCACTTCGGGGAACAGTCTAGCAGTTTCTCAAAAGGTCACATACAGATTTACCCTATGATCCAGCAACTCTACCCCTATGCATATACCCCCAAAGAAATTAAGATATATGTTCACACAGAAGCTTGCACATGAATATTTACAGCAGCATTATTCAAAATAGTCAAATGTAGAAACAGATGTCCATCAACTGATGAATGGAGAAAGAGGTCACAGTATATCTATGCAGTAGAATATTATCCAGCCATAGTACGGAATGACATTTTAATACATGCCTCAACATGAATGGACCTTGAAAACCTTATGCAAACTAAAAGGAGCCACTCACAAGAGATCCCCTAGTCCACGATCCCATTTACATGAAATGTCCAGATAGAGACAGAAGGTAAAATTAAATGGTTGCTGGGGACTGGAGGAAGGAAGTGACTACTTGTGAGGGCAGAGTATCTTTTGGGGGTGATGAAATGTTTTAGAATGAATAGCGGTGATGATTACAAACTTTGTGAATATACTAAAAAACCACGGCATTGTGTTTTAAATGGGTGAACTGCATGACATATGAATTATGTCTCAGTTAAGCTGTTTTTTCAAAATCCATAAAGTTTATTCAGAGAAGAAAAAGACCCAGAATAGCCAACTCAATATCGAAGGAGAAAAAAGTTGGAGGACTGGCACCTCCTGACTTTCAAGACTTACTATAAAGCTACGTAATCAAGACAGTGTGGTATTGGTGAAAAGAATAGAGAAATAGATCAATAGAAGACAATGGAGAGCTCAGAAATGGACCCACATAAATAGAGTCAACTGATCTTTGACAAAGAAGAAAAGGTAATACAAGGAAAAAATAGTCTCTTCCACAAATGGTGCTGGAACAGATGTACATCTACATGCAAAAAAAAGGAGAAAAGAATCTAGATACAGACCTTATACTCTTAACAAAAATTAACTCAAAATGGATCATTGACCTAAATGTAAAATGAATGACTATAAAATGCCTAGAAGAAAACAAAGGAGAAAACCTAGATGATTTTGGGTATGGTGATGATCTTGGGTACAGTGGCCTTGGGTACAATGATGACTTTTTAGATACGACACCAAAAGCATGAACTGGACTTCATTAAAATTAAAAAATTCTGCTCTGTGAAATACAATGTCAAGAGAAGAAGACGACCAGCCTCAGACTGAGAGGACATATTTGCAAAAGCCACGTATGATAAAGGACAAGTATTCAGGATACACAAAGAACTCTCACAACTCAATAATAAGAAAATAAATAGCCTGATTAAGATAATAAGCAACAGACCTGAACAGACACCTCAGCAAAGAAGTTATACAGATGGCAAACAAGCATATGAAGATATTCCATATCATGTATCATTAGAGAACTGCAAATTAAAACAACAGGATGCTACTATACACTTCTTAGAACGGCCAAAATCCAAAACACTGACAACCCCAAATGCTGGTGAGGATGTGGGGCAACAGGAACTCGCCTTCATTGCTGGTGGGAATGCAAAATGGTACAGCCATTCTGGAAGATGGTTCGGCGGCTTCCTACAGAACTAAAAATACTCTTACCATATGATCCAGCAATTATGTTCTTTGATGTCTATCCAAAAGAGTTGAAAACTTATGTCCATACAAAAACCTGCACAAGAATGTTCATGGCAGCTCTGTCCAAAATTGCCAAAACTTGGGAGCCATCAAGATGTCCTTTGATGGGTGATGGGATAAGTAACTGGTCCATCCAGACAATGGACTAATAGTGGTAAGAAGAAATGAGCTACCAGGTCAGGAAAAGATATAAAAACCAAATGCATGGGACACCTGGGTGGCTCAGTGGGTTAAAGCCTCTGCCTTCGGCTCAGGTCATGATCCCAGTGTCCTGGGATGGAGCCCCGTATCAGGCTTTCTGCTTGGCAGGGAGTCTGCTTCCTCCTCTTTCTCTCTCTCTGCCTGCTTCTCTGCCTACTTGTGATCTCTGTCTGTCAAATAAATAAATAAAATCTTTAAAAAAAAAAAAAAACAAGTGAAAGAAGCCAATCTGAAAAGGCTACATTCTGTAGGATTTCAACCATATGACATCCTGGAAAGGCAAAACTATGAAGACAATTAAAAAAAAAAATCAGTGGTTGCCAGAGTTAGGCAGCGGGATGGATGAGTAGACAGCAGAGGAGTTTTCAGGGCAAATATTACTCTTTAGGATATAGTACTAATGGATACAGTTGTCCAAATCTATAGAACGTACACCACTAAGAGTGAGCCCTAATGTGAACTGTGGACTTTAGGTGCTAATGATGTGTCAGTTTAGGTTCATCCATTGTAATAAATGTACCCTCTAGTGGGAAATGATGATGAGGGAGGCTGTGTGTGTGTGTGTGTGTGTGTGTGTGTGTGTGT
>RCUC01117792.1:0-10508 GCA_003697995.1 Taxidea taxus jeffersonii
ATTAGGTTGAGTGTTTTAACTATTTACTGGGCATCAACTACATGTGAAGCACAGTAATAGATATCAAGGAACTAGATATAAAGAGCATACGTGACTGGGAGGTGGAGGGCAGGGAGTAAGGCAATTAGGGAAACAGGTAATTACAATACTGAATGACACTGGCTACAGTAGGGCTAAATGTGGAGTGGTAAAGAAGCACAAAGAAAGAGCTAGTCTAGTTTTCAGGGATTAGAGAAAGGGAGACATAGGATACATTTAAAGATGCACTGAAGTTAGACAAGAAAGGTTAGTAGGAGACCTCAAACTTCACCTCATCCGTACAAATGATCTTAGTTCCAAAAGAGTCATACTGAAGATTTTATGTTTCTGTCTGATAACAATTCCAATATTGTATATATACTTTTAAGCTGGTAAGCAAGCATAAAGGTCTCATTTTGTCAGACCTTTTAACCTTGAGATGGGATAAGTGATGAAGCATTAATGAATATTTTGTGCAGGAAGGTCTGGATGCCTGCCTCATGCCTGAAACAGAAAACAGTGACCTGACATCCACATAAGCAGATACTGTTTTATAGAAGAAATACACTCAAAGTACAATGATTCACTTCAATAAGAAGTATTTTTATATGTTAGTGCATTGGAAACAGAAGCTAAAAGGAGCAAGATATGATGAGGGAGTTTTAGCATGTAGATGAAGTAGTTCAAAACCATCTGGAAGTATATCCTTCAATAAAAGAAGTTCATAAGTGATGAAAATAAGGTGACTACTATTCTAAAGCTATCCGAGACAAATGTATGAACCATATTAGCTGACTTCCTACCATCTTCTGGGAACAGTACTGAGCATTTTATACATAAATATATTAACTTGTTTAATCCTTATCACAACCCTATAAATAAATACTATTATTTTTTCTTTTCTAGAATTAAGGATATGGAGGCAAGAGAAATTAAATTACTTTCTCTTTTCCTCTCTGGTAATTTATATCCCCCTTTCCTATTTTACTATTTTTCTCCTTAGTGTTTACCCCATTTTACACTTACCCTATTGTTATTTCCTCTACATTTTTAACATTTACCCTCTTATTATTTCCTCTGACAAGGGCATAAGCTCTGTGAGTACATGACCATATAAATCTTCACAACAGAAAAAATTCCTTATAATTTTTTGCTTTAGGTTCAAGACTCCTTGAAAGCTGGATGTCTTACAACTTTTTAAAAAATTTCTCATAGCACAAAGTATAGAATCTTACACATGCTGGAGTCAAAAATATTTGTTGAGTGAATGATGAGCATAATTAATCAGCAAGCATGTACTGAATCCTTGTCATGCTTAGCACGCACATGCCACTGTCAGACTGCAAAGTACAGAATACCACTGGTGTTCTCAAAGAACTTAACACCTAGGAACAGAAATAGGTAGATGCACGAGGAATACCCAGGTGCAAAATAAGAAGGTCTCACATTTCATTACTTCTATTCTTCAACCTAATGATATCTGAAAATGCTTATTGACCACTCCTCCCAAGACACCCTAGTAGTTTGCTGCATTAAACTTTCGTGGAAATCAGGACTGTTCACAGTTTCATGCCAATGCACATGTTGTTCCCTGGACTTAGATTTCTTTCTGTATTCTTTTTTTTTTCTTTTTAAGATTTTATTTATTTCAGAGAGAGAGAGAGAGAGAGAGAGAGAGAGAGAGAGAGAGACAGCACAAGTAGGCAGAGGGAGAGGGAGCAGAGCAGGGAGTCTGAAGCAGGGTGCCATCCCAGAATCCTGGGATCTGACCTGAGCCAAAGGCAGGCAGACGCTCAACCAACTGAGCCATCCAAGTGCCCCTTCCTTCTGCATTCTTTTTTTTTTTTAAAGACTTTATTTATTTATTTGAGAGATAGAGAGATCACAAGTAGGCAGAGAGGCAGGCAGAGAGAGAGAGGGGGAAGCAGGCTCCCCGCGGAGCAGAGAGCCCGATGTGGGACTTGATCCCAGGACCCTGAGATCATGACCTGAGCCGAAGGCAGCGGCTTAACCCAATGAGCCACCCAGGTGCCCCCTTCTGCATTCTTAAAGCAACCTTGTGCTCTTTAAACTCTAGGGTTAACTCCTCCATAAAGTCCCCTCTAGACTCCTGTTCAGAGTTACTTATTCATTCCTCTCTCATTCTACAGTGCTATTTGCATGCCGACCACAATGTTTTACGCACACGCATTCCTTGTTTCATATAGCTTTGTTTTTGTGGTTGCCAAACACATTACCAGGTACATGGTATGCAAACAATGTGCTTTGAGTTGATTTGTTTCTCTCACATTTCAAAATGCTAAAGAACTTTTTTACTCCCTTAAATATAATAATAAAATAGTAAAGTTCTTATAAGTAATATGTTAAAACCACCCAGTAATATATATATAGGTGGCTAATTGTAGGTATGTATTCAACTAAAATCAAATGGAGGTTAAAGAGAATCTACTTTTCTCTTATCCTATTTTCAGTACAATTTCTAAGTTTGGGGACTGTCTGTAGTGCCTACAAGAGTGTCTGGCACACAGAGAATAACTTTTTGAGTAAATGTAATGAATGCTTGTATACAAACTAAATGCTATGGCATATACTAAATGTACTATAGAAACTCAGAGATGAGGTAACAAATAATAGAACAGCGAGCTAATGGTTAGGAAATGTGAAACCTGAAAATTTCTAGCTCTACATAATATTTTTATTAGCATATAATATATTATTTGTTTCAGGGGTACAGGTCTGTGAATCATCAGTCTTACACAGTTCACAGCACTCATCATAGCACATTCCCTCTCCAATGTCCATAACCAAGCCACACTATCCCTCCCAACCTCCAGCAACCCTCAGTTTGTTTCCTGAGATTAAGAGTCTCTTATGGTTTGTCTCCCTCTCTGGTCCCATTGTGTTTCATTTTTCCCCCATTCTGCCCATGAACCCCAACCCTGCCTTGCAAATTCCTCATATCAGAGAGATCATACAATAATTGTCTTCCTCTGATTGACTTACTTAACTTAGCCTAATACCCTCTAGTTCCATCCATGTTGTTGCAAATGGCAAGATTTCATGTTTTTTTTTTTTGATGGCTGCATAGTATTACATCATATATATACATACATACACATATATATGAATGAATGAATGACATCTTTATCCTTTCATTTGTTGATGGACATCTAGGTTCTTTCCATAGTTTGGCTATTGTGGACATTGCTGCTATAAACATTTGGGTGCATATATCCCTTTAGATCGCTACATTTGTATCTTTAGGGTAAATACCCAGCAGTGCAATGGCTGGGTTGTAGGGGTAGCTCTATTTTCAACTTTTTGAGGAACCTCCATATTGTTTTCCAGAGTGGCTGCACCAGCTTTCTAGCTCTATATAACTTAACCTTAACTTTAATTTTTCAATTTGTAAAATTAATGGCTTGGACTAGATCAGTATTTTTCAGATTATTTTAGGTGTAGGTGTCTTTTATCTAATGAAATCTAAATGGAATCTGCAATATATAAAACAGAAAAAATAGACTTACTGGTAATAATTATTCATTGTGTAAGACCAAATCATAACATTACTTATTAAAATCCATCAACAAAAATAAGGCACTATTTTGATTAGTAAAGAGTATGAAGTCAAGAAATACGGGTGAGAGTTGCAATTTTAAATAACCTTCAAAAGCATCATTTTTGTATTTGTTTTGGCTTTTTAATATTGATACAATTCTGGTTACCACAGAAAAGCTATTGCCAAAGGCAACTTTTTTTTTTTTAATAGTGAATTTGGCTTTAGCAACACTAAGATCTCTGCAATTAAAATGGTCTAGAAGCTGGTGAGAGAGTCAAGATGGTGGAGGAGTAGCAGACTGAGATGACAACAGGTCACAGCAGTTTAGCTAGATAGTTATCAAACCATTCTGAACACCTACAAACCCAACAAGAGATTGAAGAGAAGAGGAGCAGCAATTCTAGAAACAGAAAATTGACCACTTTCTGAAAGGTAGGACGTGCAGAGAAGTGAATCTGAAGCAACAGGGATATAGACCGCACGGGGAGGGGCTGGCTGCCAGCAAGTGGTGGAGCAACAGAGCACAAAATCGGAACTTTAACAAGTCTGCTCCACTGAGGGACATGGCTGCAGAGGCTAAGTGGGGGTGGAGCCCTCATGGGTACAGTATGGTCTCAGGTCTCACAGGGTCACAGAAGGATCGGAGGTGTCTGAGTGTGGCAGAGCTCACAGGTATCAGAGTGGGGAAGCCGACTACAGAGACAGAGCTGAGGAGTGAGCTCTCAGCTTGGGGTTACCTTGAACTGTGATCCATGGCACAGGTGAGTTACTGCTCTTTGAGCAGGGACCTCCACAAGTGGCAGATCTGTGGAGACCCACTTTCCTCCATCGGAAGAGCAGCGTGGCAGGAATCTGCTAGGTTTGGAGACTTTAAATGCAGCTGTGTGCCAGAGGCAGAAATGCTTAGTCACAGGCTGGGTGAGCTCAGAGCATGGCTGGAGACCAGGGAGATGGGAGTGACTGACTGTTTTTCTCCAAGGGCGCACAGAGGAGTGGGGCCCCAAGCTCTCAGTTCCTCTGGGCCAGAGATTGGGAGGCCACCATTTTCATTCCTGTCCTCCAGAGCTCTATGGAAAGCATTCAGGGAACAAAAGCTCCTGAGAGCAAACCCAAGCAGATTACTTAGCCCGGCCCCTGGCAAGGGTGGCACAATTCTGCCACGGGCAAAGACATTTGAGAATCACTACACCAGGCCCCTCTTCCAGAAGATCAGCAAGAACATCCAGCCAAGACCAATCTCACTGATCAAGGAGAACAGCGGAATTCTAGAGGAGGATGGAAGCATGGAATTCATGGCTTTCTCCCCAGGATTCTTTAGTCTTGCAAAGTTAATTAAATTTCTTTAATTTTATTTTTTTATCCTACTTTCTTAAGCTTTTCCTCTTTCCTCTTTTAACATTTTTTAAACTAGTTTATCTTAACAATACCTTTCTTAAAAAATCTTTTTAAACCTTCATTAGTATAGTCATATTTTATCCTTCATTATATCTAACTTTATTTTTTATATACATATAGGGTTTTTTCTTCTTAAAAATTTTGGGATACAATTTCTTCTAATAGACCAAAATATACCCTAAATTCAGCACAGGGCTTTGTGCTAGTCTCCAGCCTGAACAAATTCTCTCCACGTTCTTTTTCTTTCATTTTCTAACCAACTTATCTTACCAATTCCTTTTTTAGACATTTTTAAAAATTCTCATCTTTATAGTCATATTTCATCCTTCCATCGTGTTTACACTTATTTTTGTATATATGTAAGTTTTTCTTTAAAAATTTGGGAAGCAGTTTCTTCTAAGAGACCAAAATACACCAAAAATCAAGTGGGTGGGTAGGTGGCTCTGTTCTATTCACCAGTCTAATATATTTTATATATATATATATATATGTATATATATATATTATATAATTTTTTTAAAAATTGGTTTTAATTTTTTTTACCCCCTTTCTTCTCCCCCCAAATTAAGGATCTCTTGTGATTTGTTTAGCGTACAATTTTCTGGGGTCTTTGCTACCCTTTTAGTATTTTATGCTTTCATTCATATATTCTAATCTGGATAAAATGACAAGGGGCTGAAATTCACTACCAAAAAAAAAAAAAGAACAAGGGGCAGTACTGAAGGCTAGGGACCTAATCAATATGGACATTGGTAGTATGTCTGATCTAGAGTTCAGAATGACGATTCTCAAGGTGCTAGATGGGCTCGAAAAATGCATGGAAGATATTAGAGAAACCTTTCTGGAAAAATAAAATCCCTTTCTGGAAAAATAAAAGAACCAAGCTGAAATCAAAAAAGGTATTAATGAGATGCAATCAAGAATGGAGGCTCACTGCAAGGATAAATGAAGCAGAAGAGAGAACTAGTGATATAGAAGACCAAACGATGGAGAATAAAGAACCTGAGCAAAAGAGAGACAAACAACTTCTGGACCACGAGGGGAGAATTCAAGAGATAAGTGATACCATAAGACAAAACAATATTAGAATTATTGCAATTCCAGAAGAAGAAGAAAGGTGGGGGGGGGGCGCAGAAGGTATACTGGAGTGAATTATAGTAGAGAATTTCCCTAATATGGCAAAGGGAACAAGCATCAAAATCTAGGACGCACAGAGAACCCCCTCAAAATCAATAAAAATAGGTCCACACCCTATCATCTAATAGTAAAACTTGCAAGTCTTTTTTTTTTTTTTAGTGGCTGCCTTCGGCTCGGGTCATGATCCCAGCATCCTGGGATCGAGTCCCGCATCGGGCTCCTTGCTCAGCAGGGACACTGCTTCTCCCTCTGCCTCTGCCTGCCTCTCTGTCTGCCTGTGCTGGATCTCTCTCTCTCTCTAACTCTCTAACTAATAAATAAATAAAATCTTAAAAAAAATTTTTTTTAAAAAACTTGCAAGTCTTAGTGACAAAGAGAAAATCCTGAAAGAAGCTCAGGACAAGAAGTCTATAACATATAATGGTAAAATTATTAGATCGACAGCAGACTTATCCACAGAGACCTGGCAGGCCAGAAAGAACTGGCATGATATATTCAGAGCACTAAATGAGAAAAATATGCAGGCAAGAATACTATATCCAGCTAGGCTATCACTGAAAATAGAAGAAGAGATAAAAAGCTTCCAGGACAAACAAAAATTAAAAGAATTTGTAAATACCAAATCAGCCCTACAGAAAATATTGAAAGGGGTCCTCTAAGCAAAGAGAGAGCCTAAAAGTAGCAGACCAGAAAGGAACAGACAATATACAGTAACAGTCACCTTATAGGCAATACAATGGCACTAAATTCATATCTTTCAACAGTTACTCTGATTGTAAATGGGCTAAATGCCCCAATCAAAAGAAACAGGGTATCAAAATGGATAAAAAAACAAAACCCATCAATATGCTATCTACAAGAAACTCATTTTAGACCCAAAGACACCTCTAGGTTTAAAGTGAGGGGGTGGAAAAAAATTTACCATGCTAGTGGACATCAAAAGAAAGCTGGGGTGGCAATCCTTATATCAGATCAATTACATTTTAAGCCAAAGACTATAATAAGAGATGAGGAAGGACACTATATCATACTCAAAGGGTCTGTCCAACAAGATGATCTAACAATTTTAAATATCCATGCCCCTAACATGGGAGCAGCCAACTATATAAACCAATTAATAACAAAATCAAAGAAACACAGTGACACTAATAGAATAATAGTAGGGGACTTTAACACGCCCCTCACGGAAAAGGACAGATCATCCAAGCAAAAGATCAACAAGGAAATAAAGGCCTTAAATGACACACTGGACCAGATGGACATCACAGATATACTGAGAACATTTCATCCCAAAACAGCAAAATATACATTCTTCTCTAGTGCACGTGGAACATTCTCCATAATAGATCACATTCTGGGTAACAAATCATGTCTCAACCAGTACCAAAAGATTGGGATCATTCCCTGCATATTTTCAGAGCACAATGCTCTGAAGCTAGAACTCAATCACAAGAGGAAAACTGGAAAGAACTCAAATACATGGAGGCTAATGGGCATCCTACTAAAGAATGAAAGGTTCAACCAGGAAATTAAAGAAGAATTTTAAAAATTCATGGAAACAAATGAAAATGAAAACACAACTGTTCAAAATCTGTGGGACACAGCAAAGGTGGTCCTGAGAGGAAAGTATATAGTGATACAAGTCTTTCTCAAGAAACAAGAAAGGTCTCAAGTACACAACCTCACCCTACACCTAAAGGAGCTGGAGAAAGAACAGCAAAGAAAGCCTAAGCCCAGCAGAAGAGAAATCATAAAGATCAAGCAGAAATCATTGAAATAGGATCCAAAAAAACCCCCAACAGAACAGGTCAATGAAACTAGGAGCTGGTTCTTTGAAAGAATTAATAAGATTGATAAACCCCTGGCCAGATTACCAAAAAGAAATGAGAAAGGACCCAAATAAATAAAATCATGGAAAGAGAAGAGATCACAACCAACACCAAAGAAATACAAACAATTATAAGAACATATTATGAGCAAATATACGCCAACAAATTTGACAATCTGGAAGAAATGGATGCATTCCTAGAGACATAAAAACTACCAAAACTGAACCAGGGAGAAACAGAAAACCTGAACAGACCCATAACCAGTAAGGAGATTGAAGCAGTCATCAAAAATTTGCCAATAAAGAGCCCAGGGCCAGATGGCTTCCCAGGGGAATTCTACCAAACATTTAAAGAAGAATTAATACCTATTCTCCTGAAACTGTTTCAAAAAACAGAAATGGAAGGAAAACTTCCAAACTCATTTTATGAGGCCAGCATCACCTTGATCCCCAAACCAGACAAAGATGCCGTCAAAAAAGAGAATTACAGACCAATATTCTTGATGAACACAGATGTGAAAATTCTCACCAAAATACTGGCCAATAGGATCCAACAGTACATTAAGAGGATTATTCACCATGACCAAGTGGGATTTATTCCAGGGCTGCAAGGTTGGTTCAACATCTGCAAATCAATGAATCTGAAAGAATACATTAATAAAAGAAAGAAGAAGAACCACATGATACTCTCAATAGATGCTGAAAAAAATTTGACAAAGTACAGCATCCTTTCTTGATCAAAATTCTTCAAAGTGTAGGGCTAGCGTACATACCTCAATATCATCAAAGCCATTTATGAAAAACCCACTGCAAATATCATTCTCAATGGAGAAAAACAGAGCTTTTCTGAGAAGGTCAGGAACACAGCAGGGATGTCCATTATTACCACTACTATTCAACACAGTACCAGAAATCCTAGCCTCAGCAATCAGACAACAAAAACAAACTAAAGGCATCCAAATGTTCAAGAAGCCAAATTATCACTCTTTGCAGATGATGTGATACTTTATGTGGAAAACCCAAAAGACTCCATTCCAAATCTGCTAGAACTTGTACAGGAATTCAGTAAAGTGTCAGGATATAAAATCAATGCAAATAAATCAGTTGCATTTCTATATACCAACCACAAGAGAGAAGAAAGAGAAATTAAGGAGTCGATCCCATTTACAATTGCGCCCCAAAGCATGAGATACCTAGGAATAAACTAACCAAAGAGGCAAAGAATCTATACTCAGAAAACTATAAAGTACTCATGAAAAAAACTGAGGAAGACTCAAAGAAATGGAAAAATGTTCCATGCTCATGGATTGGAAGAACAAATATTGTGAAAATGTCTATGCTACCTAAAGCAATCTACACATTTAATGCAATCCCTAGCAAAACACTATCAATTTTTATCAAGGAAATGGAACAAATAATCCTAAAATTTATATGAAACCAGAAAATACCTCGAATACCAGAGGAATGTTGAGAAAGAAAGCCAAAGTTGGTAGCCTCACAATTCCAGACATCAAGCTCTATTACAAAGCTGTCATCATCAAGACAGTATGGTATTGGCACAAAAATAGACACATAGATCAATGAAACAGAATAGAGATCCCAGAAATAGACCCTCAACTCTATAGTCAACTGATCTTTGACAAAGCAGGAAAGAATGTCCAATGGAAAAAAGACAGTCTCTTCAATAAATAGTGTTTGGAAATTAGATAGAAGAGTGAAACTGGACCATTTCCTTATACCACACACAAAAATAGACTCAAAATGGATGAAAGACCTCAGTGTGAGACAGGAATCCATCAAAATTCTTGAGGACAACACAGACAGCAACCTCTTCAACCTCAACCACAGCAACTTCTTCCTAGGAACATCGCCAAAGGCAAGGGAAGCAAGGGAAAAAATGAACTATTGGGACTTCATCAAGATCAAAAGCTTTTGCACAGCAAAGGAAACAGTTAACAAAATCAAAAGACAACTGACAGAATGGGAGAAAATATTTGCAAACAACGTATCAGATAAAGGGCTAGTATCCAAAATCTATAAAGAACTTCTCAAACTCAACACTCAAAGAACAAATAATCCAATCAAGAAATGGGCAGAGGACATGAACAGACATTTCTGCAAAGAAGACAACCAGATGGCCAACAGATGCATGAAAAAGTGCTCCACATCACTGGGTATCAGAGAAATACAAATCAAAACCACAATGAGATACCACCTCACATCAGTCAGAATGGCTAAAATTAACCAGTCAGGAAACGACAGATGCTGGTGATGATGTGGAGAAAGGGGAACTTTCCTACATTGTTGGTGGGAATGTAAGCTGATGCAGCCATTCTGGAAAACAGCTGGAGTTTCCTCAAAAAGTTGAAAATAGAGCTACCCTATGACCCAGCAATTGCACTACTGGGTATTTACTCTAAAGATACAAACCTAGTGATCCGAAGGGGCATGTGCACTGAATGTTTATAGCAGCAATGTCCATAATAGCCAAACTATGGAAAGAACCTAGATTTCCATCAACAGATGAATGGATAAAGAAGATGTGGTGTGTGTGTATGTATATATATGTGT
>ML099064.1:4655-22266 GCA_003697995.1 Taxidea taxus jeffersonii
TTCTTCTTCTTCTTCTTCTTCTTCTTCTTCTTCTTCTTCTTCTTCCTTCTTCCTTCTTCCTTCTTCCTTCTTCCTTCTTCCTTCTTCCTTCTTCCTTCTTCTTTCTTCCTTCTTCTTCCTTCTTCTTCCTTCTTCTTCCTTCTTCTTCCTTCTTCTTCCTTCTTCCTTCTTCTTCCTTCTTCTTCCTTCTTCTTCCTTCTTCTTCCTTCTTCTTCCTTCTTCCTTCTTCCTTCTTCTTCCTTCTTCCTTCTTCTTCCTTCTTCCTTCTTCCTTCTTCCTTCTTCTTCTTCTTCTTCTTCTTCTTCTTCCTTCTTCTTCTTCTTTCTTCTTTCTTCTTTCTTCTTTCTTCTTCTTCCTCTTTTTGGTTTGGTAGAATTCACTTGTGAAGCCATCTGGTCCTGGACTTTTGAGAATTTTTAGATTACTGGTAATAGGTCTGTTTAAGTATTCTATGTCATCCCAACGATTTTGGGCCACTGTTTTCATTTTCATTTGTCTCCATGTATTTTCTGTTTTCTTCTTTGTTTAGTAACATGTTATTTAACCTCTATGTATTTGTGCTTCTCCCAGATTTTTCTTGTGGTTGATTTCTAAAGAAATCTGGTCAGAAAAGATGAATAGTATAACTTCAATAGTTTTGAAATTATTGAGACTTGTTTTGTGAACTAATATATGATTTACTTTGGAGAATGTTCTGCATGCACTTGAAAATGTATATTATGCTGTTTTAGGATGGAATACTGTGACTATGTCTATTAAATCTAACTGGGGCGCCTGGGTGGCTCAGTGGGTTAAAGCCTCTGCCTTCGGCTCAGGTCATGATCCCAGGGTCCTGGGATCGAGTCCCGCATCGGGCTCTGTGCTCAGCAGGGAGCCTGCTTCCCTCTCTCTTTCTGCCTACTTGTGATCTCTCCCTCTGTCAAATAAATGAATAAAATCTTAAAAAAAAAAAAAAACTAACTGACCCAGGGTATTATTTAAAGACATGGTTTCCTTGTTGATGATCTGTCCATCATTGTAAGTAGGGTGTTAAAGTCCCCCACTATTATTGTATTACTATCTATTACTTCCTTTATATTTGTTTTTAGCTATTTTATATATTTGGGTGCTCCCATGTTGGGTGCATAATTATTTACAATTGTTATGTCTTCTTGTTAAAGCATCCTTCTTTGTCTCTTGTTAGGCTTTGATTTAAAGTCAGTTTTGTTGGGGTGTCTGGGTGGCTCAGTTTGTTAAGCATCCAACTCTTCATTTTGGCTCAGGTCATAATCTCAGCATTGTGAGATCAAGCCCTGAGTCAGGTTCCAAATCAGTGTGGAGGCTGCTTCTCCCTCTCCCTCTGCTCCTCCCCCTGCTTGTGCATGTACTTTCTCTCTTTCTATAGTAAATAAGTAAATTTTAAATGATATATTATATAACTAATGCTACTCCAACTTTCTTTTGACATTCATTTGCATGATATATGTTTCTCCATCACCTCACTTTAAATCTGCATGTGTCCCTAGGTCTGAAGTGAATCTCTTGTAGTTAGGATATAGATAGAATGATGGAATGGATTTTAAAAAAAATAAGACATCTGTCTTTTGATTGGAACATTTAAGTCCATTTCCTTTCTTAGTCATTATTTATGGGTATGTACTTATTGCCATTTTGTTATTTGTTTTATGTTTTTGTGGATTTTCTCTGTTCCTTTATTCCCTTCCTCTCTTTTTTCACCATAAGTTGGCTTTCTTTAGTAATATATTTGGATTCCTTTTTATATTTTGCATATCTATAACTGGTTTCTGGTTTGTCAATACTGTTAGGTTTGTATATAACCTAATGGATATTAGTATATCTCTGCAAATAGCAGTTTATATCTTCAGTTTATAGTCACTTAAGTTTGAAACCATTCTTTATTCCTCTCCCTGTGACATTTTAGGCATAGGGTATCATACTTTATTTTGTGAATCTTTTAACAGACTTTTACAGATAAACTAATTTTTACTATTTTTGTGATTCCTACTTTTCTTATTCCTATTATGGTCTTCCCCATCCTCTTAGAGTCAAAAGTAAAATTTCTTATAGTGATGGATTGGTGACCATGATGATCTCCTTTAACTTTTGTTTGTCTGGGAAACTCTCTCTCCTTCTATTTTGAATGATAGCCTCACTGGATAGAATATTCTTGGATGAACTTTTTTTTTTTTCTTTCAGCACTTTGAGTATATTATGCCATTCTCTTCTGGCCTGCAATTTTCTGTTGAAAAATCTGCTAATGGCCTTATGGGGTTTCCCCTTGATTTAAACTGTTTTCTCTTTCTGCTTTTAAAATTCTTTCCTTATTGCTGCTTTTTTACCATTTTCATTATTATGTGTCTTGATGTAGATCTTCTTGGGTTGATTTTTTGGGAAGAATTTCTGTACTTCCTGAATCTGAATTTGTTTCCTTCTCAAATTCGGAATTTTTCAATTTTTTTTTTCAAAGTGATTTTCTGCCCACTTTTCTCTTCATCTGGAATCTCTATCATGCAAATATTATTACACTTGATGGAGTTACTGAGTTCCCTAAGTCTATTATCATTTTGCATATTTTTTTTTCCTTTCATTTGTCCAACTTGATGACTTCATTATTCTGCCCTCCAGGTCACTGATTTGTTCTTCTACTTCTTCTAGCCTGCTATTTATTCCAACTAGTGTATTTTTATTATGTTTTAATTTATTTTTTGAAACATCTATGACATTTATTTCAATAATAAGAATCAGGTACAATTGACACTCCAACAAGCAACAATCCAGCTAGAGTATTCTTAATTTCCATTATTGTGTTCTTCACCTCTGATTGGTTCTTTTGTATGTCTGCATTAAGGGTTACACTGATTTCCTCTGCTCTTTTCTCAAGTCCAGTAAGTATCTTTATGATCATTATTTTAAATTCTCTATCAGGTATATCACTTATTTCCACTTCATTTAGGTCTCTTGCTGTGATTTTTGTTCAGTTCTTTCATTTAAGACATACTCTTTTGTCTCTTTACATTGTCTAAATCTCTATTAGGAAAATTGGCTATATCTCTTGCCCTTCAAAGCAGTGGGCAGTGGGCAGGGGGTGCCTGGGTGGCCCAGTGGGTTAAGACTCTGCTTTTGGCTCAGGTCATGATCTCAGTATCCTGGAATTGAGCCCCGCATCAGGCTCTCTGCTCTGTCTACTTGTGATCTCTCTCTCTCTCTCAATCAAATAAATAAAGTCTTTAAAAAAAAGGCAGTGGGCAGGCATGCACTTCTAACAAGGTGGTGTTTGTCGTCTTCCAAGGGGAATGCACAGCCATTGGAGAGACTGAGGCTGGGGGGGCCACTCCACAAAGCATGTGTGAGCAAAGGGTAGTTTGAACTAATCTCCTGAGGTTCCTGTTGACCCCAACAGTTTCTCAGGCTTTTCTTGTTAATTATCTTGACAGTTTTGAGGAGTACCAGTCATGCATTTTATGGAATGTCCTTTAATTAGGAGTTGTCTGTTTTTCTTATTATTATACAGAGGTTATGGGTTTAAAGGAAGAAGACCACAAGAGTAAACTGCTGCTTTCATCATATCACAGCAAGGGTATATACTATTAAATTGATTTATGACTGATAATGCTGAACCTGACAACCTGGCTAAAGTAGTATTTGTGAGGTTTCTTCACTAAAGCTATTCTTTCTCACCCCCTTTTGTATATTGTACTCTTTGGTAGAGAGTCATTATGTACAGACTACTCTCAAAGAGTGGAACGTTATGCTCTGCCTCCCTTAGGGAAGAGTGTCAACATAAATTATTTGGAATTCTTATGCATGAGAAATATTTACGTTCTTCAACATTTATTTATTCACTTACTTATTTTATTACTATGAACATTCATTTTATACTTTGGCCATGGGAAACTTTTTTTTCTTTTTTTAACAATAGAATTTTATTTTCTCATAGTTCTAGAGGCTGTTACTCTGAAATCAAGGTGTCAGTAGGACTACTTCCTCATGAAACTTGTATGGAAGAATCCTTCCCTGCCTCTTCCTCGCTTATGGTGGTGGCTGTCAATCATTGGCAGGGAAACTCTTTCAGTTGGCTTCTGTACCCCTACGTACATCATTTTGTGTATGTATACATGCACACATCTGCACACATATCTATGTTTTGAGCACTCTAAATTCTGATGCTACAAGGAGCTTGAGGCTCATCCTGTATAGGCAGTGACCCAGTCTTCAAATGACATATTCAGCTATTTCTCCAAAGAGCATTGTTTCCTTTTGTTGAAGAACAATTAAAATTTAAGATCTGGGAGATAGTTGTGCTCATTACTAATGGAGTGTCAGTGCTTTTAGGCCCTAACAGCTGACAGAATGAGGAAATATGTGTGTATATTAACCTATGTAAATGCACATATCTATAAATATTTTTAGATGTAAACATCTGTATCAAACTAACCATGAATTTATATTGATGTCTCCAGCTCTAATTCACCAACACACTGATTGATAGTTCTAGACCCTCCTCTTATCTGTTGGAATACCTTCTATGCCAACAGTGAGAAACCTGGCTCCCAGTATCTATTATCCCTTACCTAATTGTTCAATTCCAGTGTGTATGCACATGCATAGTGGCTTCAGAAGTGTTAACTCATATGCCTATGGGAACTAATTTTATCAACTAGAGTACAATTCATTTTGCTTTTAGTTTGACAGGCTTTGGTCATTTTAAATATTAGGTGGGTCAGCACCCTTTTCTCCCACATACTTCAGTATATACATTTGTAAAACACATTGTTCTATCATATTCTGCATTTCATCCTAGAAGTCTTCAAATCCCTCAATTATTTATTAATTTGCATCATTAATCATCATTATTTGTCTATAGGATTCATTTATTCCTCCTCCAATATTTCATTTTTTTATACAGAACTAGCAGTTCACCCTGAAAATCTTTTTAAAACATGTTTTATAGGGCAGGCTTCTGGCCATGAATTCTCTTAGATGCTATTTGTCTCTATCAATTTTTATGTCGTCTCCTCTACTTTTTAAGGATAATTTCACTAGATATAAAATTTTAAGCTGTTCTTTTTCTCTTCTTTCAGCACTTTAAATATTTCACTCCTCTCTCACCTAAGGTATTTCCCCCCTCATCTGAATTCTTTCAAGTTTCTTCTCTTTAATTCCTCTTTGGTGTCATTATTTTTGGAATGGTCTCAGTCATTATTACTTTAAAATACGAGCAGCAGGGAAAATATTTAATTTCCTCTCCTTCTTATATTCCAATTATACATAGCACACACTTTCAAATGTTTTATAGTTCTTGAATGTCCCTCTTCTTTCTTCTCTATGAATTTCAGTTTGGAAAATTTCTGCCAAACTACCTTCAAGCTCTATTATTATTTTCATGGCTGTGTCTAGACTACTGTTAAGCCCATCAAAGGTTTACTTCATGTCTGCTACAGTATCTTTCCCATAATTTTCTAATTTTTTCCCATTTAAAGTCTCATATTCTTTTACATGTTGTCTATTTTTCCATGAAAGCCTGTATTGGGTTGAAAAGTCATATCTACCCACAACCTATAAATGTGATCTTATTTGGCAATAGAGCCTTTGCAGATATAATCAAGTTAAGACAAGGCCATACTGGATTAAGGCAGGCCCTGAATTCAATATGGCTGGTGTCCTTATAAGAAGAGAGAAATTTGGACAAAGATTCAGATGCACAAAATACCATGTGTCAATAGAGGAAGAAGTTTCAGTTATGTTATCACAAACCAAGGAACATCAAGGATTGCTCTCAACTCCTAGAAACAAGGGATTCTCTGAACCCCCAAGAGGGAATCACCCTGACCTCACCTTCATTTTATACCTCTGGTATCCAGAGCTTTTAAAACAACAATGTATTTTCTAAGCCTCTTAGTTTGTGGTAATTTGTTATGGCAACGCTAGGAAACTAATATAAAATTCTTATCATATCAATCAGTCACATTAATTTCCTTATCTCATAATTCTAACATTTGTGCCATATCTGAGTCTGGTTTTGATGCTTGTTTTGTCACTTCAGACTGTGTTTCTTCTTATCTTCATCATGCCTTATAATTTTTGTTGTTCTTGAAAGCTAAACATCTAGGATTTGGTAGTAGGCATTGAGGTAATAGATCTTTTATGTGAGGATTTATGCTAACTTGGGTAACAGTTGGGTTATGTTAAATGTCTGCTGAAGTTGTGTATGCCAGAAATTCAAAATCCTTTAGTGTCTTTTTTGTCTGTCTCCCCTCTTGACTTTGGGTTTCTCTAAGGAGTCTACATCTTGCCTCTCTTTTGGTTGTAATCCACTATTATTATACCAGAGCCCTCTTGAAGTTGTGTTAAGTTATAGAGTAGGGTAAGTGTTCTATACTTTTATGATTAAATCTCATTCTTTACTGTGCCTGTGTCCCTGGTCTGTGAATACACATGCTTTTCGATTGGCATGGCTTTTTTTCCTCCTTTGTGGAGACAGGAAAGTTAAAAGTTGCTGGAAAGAGATATATGTCCTTCCTCCCTGTGGAATAAGACTCTGGAAAGTCCTTTACCCTAGAGAGTAGGCCTTTATTATGGAAAATTTGGGGAGCATATTTCACAATGATTATTCCTCCCTACCGCTGCTGCCTGAGCCACAATGGATCTTTTTTGAATCATCACCATGAGAAGTCGGTGGAATTCTATAGGTAAAAGCCACAAAATTGTGAGAGCTCCTGTAAGTATACAGCCCCCAAGAGTTTCTTACTTTCAACCTAGTCTACAACTAGCCTAAGTAAGTCATCATAACTACCACTGAAATGTTCATACAAATATACAGCCTCATAGATTTTTGTTTCAAGTTTGCAGAAAGCAAATCTCAGCTCTGACTTTCTGGATTTGCCTTTTCCTTTAGCTTCTGTGGTGGCAATTTCCCCCATAATTTCTATTCTTTGATGAGTCCATGAAAAATTATTGGATTTTTTTGTTCAATTTTGTCTTGTTATATCCACAGAAGAAATGACTTCCAAGCTATTTAAGTGTCAGGGCTTTAAGGACTATAGGACTAAGGATGAGTTTTAACATTGCTACCCAGAGACCTGAAACATCAACATGCTCACTTGTTAGAGGAGGGGCATCTGGGATCTAGGTAACAAATGGCATCCTGGTCAAAGTTCAGCAACCCACAGTGAGTTACTATGAGCCCCAACAGAGTACACTTTTATCAGAGAAAGTCCCATTGATGGTTGTTCCATACTCTGGATTTTTTATGCCTAGGAATTAGGAGTCACCATATGAATAAGGGAACTTACCTTCATCATCCAGAGAAAACAAAGCTACTCTTACATATTGAATTTAGGAATAGATATGTTTGAGGTCTAGATGATCCATTTTAGTATCTATAAGCATTTCTTTATTTAATCAAGATGATAAATAAACAACTATGGCAACCCAAGCCTAAGAAGAACATAATGACTGGCATGATGACTAAGGTCTTCACATCCCTAAGAAATGAAGGTCTGGGTGAACCTATTAGGTATACTCACCAATACCATTAGAAGTGCCCTCTAACTCTAAGGAGAATCTGTAATGTATAGAAGAGAAGGGAGAAAGGGAGAATCAGTTGCACTCTAGAGATAAGCTACACTAGTGGGGGTTCTACTTCAGTCCTACTAATCTTTGTTTAGGTTTCCCCAGGAAAAGAGATCCACAGAATTCTTTTTTTTTTTTTTTTAGAGGGAGAGAGAGCGAGCACAGGCAGACAGAGATCCACAGAATTCTGAAGGTTCTCCTTCCCAAGCCTATATGGTAAAGCTCATCCAAAAGGTGCAGCATGGAGGTCCAGAATCTAGATTCCATTCAAACGACAGAACTGTTGCCCCAGCTACTGAAAGTGTTGCCAGGGGTGGCATCTAGCTGGAAGCACCTTTAGGGATTGCTTCAGTGGCAAAGTGCTACCTAACCCAATGTTTTATCCTTCCTGGAGCAGCCTCTATTTAATGACTCCATTAAGTTGATATCAAGGTCCAGCCTTTTTGACCTGCTGTCAGATTCTCTGATTAGAAGTTTCTCTCTAACACTCCCTGCCAGATGACTGAGTTTTTATCAGGCATGAATCCCAATTCAACTTCACTCTTGGCTTCAAACTTTTCATCTTCCTTTCACAGTTGCTTATTTCTAACAAACACTGTGCACTACCCAAACCATCTTGCCATCTGCTTCCAATGATTTCAACCTATGACACATATTTTTTTTCAAGCTCAAACCCCTTATTTTTTCCTAAAAGGAATGGTGAATACTTCATTACCCAGGATCATTGCTCCCTGTTTTATTTGTCTAGATCAGTAATTCCAAAGTGTGTTCATTTTCAAGACTCAGGGAATTTTCTTACTATGGCCCATATTGCCCCAGCATTTCCCTGACTATAAGTTACATGATAGTAATTCTAACATTTGGTTCTTTAAAAATTACTTATTAGCTACTGTGTTTATTGCAGTTGTTTCTGCATAGACAGCAATCTGTAAAGCCCAGTAGCTCTTCTAGAATCAAAATAAGGGATTGTTGTTATGATTTCGATCTCTGAAGTTGACAGAACATGATTCAAATCATGGCTCTACCACTTTGAATCCCTGTTCCCTCGAGCAAGTTATAAATTTTTAAGCCTCACTATCTTCATTTGTAATTTTAGGATAACAAAACTTCCTAGGGTTGTTTTGAAGACAAAATGAGTTAACATGTACAGAAACTAGCACATGTACAGAAGCTAGCACACAACCTGACACATAGTAAGTATTATCAGTGATCTCTCTCTGTATCCATCTAAATAGAATTACCTCAAGTTTTTTACACTTATATTTTCCTATTGTGTGGACCAACTATAGCCTATACACAAAATTACATAATTTTGTAAATGAAGGGTTTTTTTTAGCATATTATCTGTGACTGCTTTAACAGTACATCAGCAAGATTGAGTGATTGTAACAGAGGTTGTATAACTCTTGAAGTCTGAAATATCTGCTACCTGGCCTTTTAGAGAAATAAAGTATTGCTGGCTCAGTGTATGCTATTTTTTTAAAACTAATAGATGGTTATGTGGATTTTTTTGTTATGATTAACAACACAGCAGTGAACATCTCTGTGCATCTTTCATTCTGAGCACTTGCCCAATTTTTTTAGAATATATATGCTTAAAATAGAACTTAGAGTTCAAAGATAATGTCTTTTCCTAGTCTACCTTAAGGTGTTGCCAAACTAAGAATAATAAATTAAAAAATAAAGCCTGTTTCCTGTTTATAATTTTGAAGGAAATAAACTCTGACTTCAAAGTGACCTTGGTATGGACATTCCACAACTTGGTGAGAAATGCTGATATCTTCAGAGAATGGCTTTTGGGTTCAGCCTGGAAGCATTAAGGGTATGCTGCTTCTAGGCCTGATTCTGGACTCATGCATTTCAGCTGCTGGCCAGGGCTACTCTTGGGGCAAGCTGCACTAACTACTGCCTTACTCTAGAACACTGAGTGATAACCAGATCTGAATGAATGTTAACCTGGTTCTAAATGGGGTGTGGTACAGGAAAACCATGACATGGTTTACATAATACTTGTGGGAGTATTCAGGCTTCCCATTTAAAGTGTCAAGACTTTTAAATCTATGTCTTCTTTAGGGTTAAGCACTGTTAAGTCCCTTTTCTGATTTTTACCTATTGATAATGAGTATCTGGGAATTACCTGCATGATTTTTGTTTTCAAGTTAATTACTTAATCCAGGATTGATATTGTAGATCCACCAGGAGATTGGCACTTAGTCTTCCACTAAGCAGGCCCCAAATACCAATAAATCTAGTACAGACTGGATCCTATAGTGAATAGAGTTGACTTTAATGCCATCAGCCAGCTCTGTTACAACCATTCTATTTTTAACACTATGGAGATAGGGCAGGGCCCTTAAAATGAAGTCCTTGCACAACCTTTATGAGTACCTACTATGTATATTTTAAATGTTATACTATGAATTTTACATGTCAATTTTCCAATCACCATGCAAGTTAAGTCCTATTTTTAGAGTTAAAATATTAGAACACTAGCTGGGGAAAACCATTCTTGAGTCTCAGTTTTCTCATGGATAGAATGAAAAGTTCAGACTTGATTACTCCTGTTCTCTTGTTTTCTTCAGGATGATAGTCTAGGTTCTATGACTTACATAAAAATATCCACTGGAAGCTTCCAATGGAGCATTTTTCTCAAATCTCAGAAGATGCCTCACTGACATTTTTCTCTTTGAAATTCTGGACCTCTACAAATAAGTGCTCAAAGTATCTGTTTTATATGCCTCACATATAGTATGAACAGGATTTTAGAAACTTCTGCCAAATTGCCTTACCAGTTCTAAACTATATTGAAAGGTGGATTTATATGTATAGCTTTCCATCAGCCTTATCTATTAGACCATGAGAAGTTTTGTGCTATATCTAGTGCAATTTCCAGCATTCCAGCTGCTTCATACATGCTGGTGTCTGTCTTCCAGAAACTTTTGGGATACCCAGATATCTTTGGTGAAGTTTAGTTATCAGAAAAGCTTGTCTTTTTTGAGTTTGTGTTCTATTCTGTCCCTCCCCCAACTCCCAAAACATATGTCCAGGATCCTTTTTATTCATTTTTGAAATATAAAGGGTAAGACTAATGGGATTTGTCATTTTATACTACATAAGCAGAGTCATTTGTTTCTTTGGTTAACTGATTATAACAATACTGGTGTAGACCCCTTATCCTTGAGTTTTGGCAATCTCCTATATACACTGATAATGTATATGCTTTACCTTCTCTCCCAGGTTTTTAAGTGACTTTTCCCCCCTCAACTTAATCTATGGCAAATGGACCTAAAGGAAAACAATGGAAGACTTCTAGTAAACAGTTGGTTTGTCTATTTTCTGTTTTTGATACAGTTATGAAATAACATGATATAGTGGCAGCCATCTTGTGACCATATGGGCACAAGTTTGAAGATGGAGGACAACATGCTAAAAAGTGCAGAGCAGAAAGACCAAAGCCCTGGCTACTAATGATGTCACATCTCTGCTTAATGGATACTCCCTGGAACAATTCACACATGCTGGGTGAGATGATAAATACACGTATATTAAGTCAGTTTTAATTCATATAATCAAATTTTTCTAGTTCTATTTCCCAAATTCACTGGAGGTCTTTTAAGCCTTCACCATCCCCAAATTTGCTATAGTTTAGTTTGCTATTGCTTAAGAAGACTGATATCATAGGGGCCATTGGATGGAGACATAAGATTCTTATATGTAGAAAACACAGAGTTGAGCAATCAAAGGTTTATACAATATTGTGTTGCATTGAAAACTTAAATTATGCTCTTCATATTGTTTGAGTAAATATCAGGAAAAAATATGGCTGATTTCAATAGAACATTTCAGAAGAACAATAATCCACATATCTTCCTTCTACCTGACTTTTGAGTGCAGTATATCACCCTGCTTATATTGTGGATGGTCTTCCAGATGGATTGTGAATAATTTAGATATGCCAAGCTCTAGGAAGCATAATTTTTTACCTGATATTCACCAATAGAGCGGTTTAGGGAAAATTCATGAAAACATGTTTAAACTAAATTGTGTCCTTAATTGTTGATTTTTTAAACTTCTTTCTTATTAACACTGTCCTAATTCAGGCACCTAAATATATTTATTACTATTTTCCACAAGGTATTTTGATCAAAAATAGTATGTCTTCAAAGGAATTCATGTATGGTATAAATTGCTATTTGAAAACTTTATGACTGAATAAATGAAAATAACCCCCTTTTAGAGGGTTATTGATTAATAAGAATATTGTTTTTCCTTAAAAATTTGTAGTCACAGGGAAGCAGAAAACCAGTTGATTGTTTTTGCTCAGATACTTCCACTTCCCATTTGTTGGAATGCTCATCTTTATGCTGGCTTTTCGTGCTTAATTGCCTTCTTAGGGATACCAGACTTAGGATGCAAATATAAATATTTAATTAGCTCTCTCCTCCTAGATTAATTTGCTACATATCTGAAGCTGTAACAAAACTTGGCAATACCTTCCTTTCAAAAAAAATAAGATACATGACATAGAATATGAAATAAATATGTGCATCAAGTAAATATTTAATTTTTTAAGTCTAAATACTGAAATTGACACTTTTTCAGAAGTTACTCAAATAGTTGGACTATTTTTTCCCCCTCAGAATGGGAAATATTGGATTTCACTGCAAGTTTCATAGGATGTTTTGGATAGTGTTATTTTAATGTTGTCATCTGCATTTTGGTGTGCTAAAGAGTTCTTTTTATAGAAACTTAAGCCAAGGCATTCATTTCAACACATCTTTAGGTATTATTTGCTTTATTTATGTGAATTACTACCCTTCCTTATCCACTCAAAAGAATAGCAACAAAGCTCAGGTTTAAGATCAGCAAGGTGGCTAAACAAGACATCCCTCACATCTCTTCATCAACCAAATAATTTGACAGTCATCCATGAACAAAGTACCTCTGTGAGAGCTTGGGAATATCAGGTAGGAGACTATGAAACCTCAGCAAAGTCCAAGGCTGAGAAAGCAGGTGTGCACTCACCTGGCTGACTCATGGACCATAGTCCCAGGTATAGACTTGGAAACACAGATCTGCATCCCTTAGAACTCATTTATAGCTGTTTGGCTTTGTCCTGTCACCAATACCACATGTCAAGAGACCTGGAAGCAGTCACACCCACCTGTATATTAGGCATACGGAACTTGGTCCCAGCTATAGACCATGAAGTAGCCCACGAACTGGTTCCATCCCCCCTTGGCCATGTGTGGGAGACACTAAAAGTAAGCCCACTAAGTTCAGTTAGACTATAGATTCTGATAACACCCTACAGGTGGGCCCAACCCGTTTTAGCTGCAGTTTGCTAACTGGACTGCTAGCACAGGGACCAAAGACTGTAAACCCATCAGAGATCCTAAGGGTCCTATATGAGATTCCAGTTACTTCAGAGCCACAGTCAACTGGCAGTTTTGATGGTCAAAGGATCCAGAGGGAGACACTTCTATCTATGTAACTGTGGAGATCCTAAGCAGCCCAATCCAGTTTCCTAGGCCCATCACAGCCAGAGTCCACCAGGAAACCCAATAGCCTAGCAACCCAACAGACACACATTGGTCTATACTCCAAGTGATCCTGAGAAGTTCCTACACTCAGTTCCAGTCCCTCCCCACCACAATCCTGACAGGGACCCAGCTAAAGGAACTCAAGTATATGCTGAAGGAGATCCACAAAAGACCTTATATGTGGCTACAGCCCCGCTCACTAGAGTCTGAGCGTAGTCTAGCCAAATCAGGGAACTGGCAAGAGACATGCTCATCTGTGCCTCCAGAACCAGGTCTAAAGATTTTGATCTTGACTAGGAAACCTCAAACAATCATTTTACTTGGTTCTAGTCCCTCTCAGCCATGGTCCTGGGCCAGACCTTCTCACACATCTATACAACTGGACTAGACCACTGTCTCAGGACCAAGCTGTGGAGCCTAATAAACAATGAACAAGAAGCAGTTCCATTTCCCTAGGACCAGACAATATCCTTCCATTTTCAATAACATGAATGAACATTGAAAGCATTATGAAAAATCATAAAAAGACAAATACTGTATGATATCATTTATAGGTGGAATCTTAAGGGGGAAAAAAATTGAACTCATAGAAATGGAGACTAGAATTGTGGCTGCTAAGGGCTGGGACAAGCAAGAAGAGAATAGGAAAATACTGAGCAGAAACTTCCAGTTATCTAGTATTTAACAGGGTGGCTATAGTTAACAATACAGTTTCTAGAAGAGCAGATCTAAAATATTCTCACCACAAAAAAAATAACTTGTTATTACTGAGGCATTGGATTTATTAATCAACCTTATTGTGGTCATCATTTGGCAATACAGATGTATCAAATCATTATATTTTACATTTTAAACTTATACACTGTTATATGCCAATTATATATCGATAAATCTGGAAAATTAAAAGATAACTTACATTTTTTTAATGACCATATCAAATTTACAGAAAACAAATAGCAGCCATTTACTTAGGGCCCACCATGTGATGGAAACTTTGAATGTATTATCTCTAATCTTCACAACAAATCCTTAGAATAGTTATTATCTCCATTTAAGAGTTGTGAAAAGAAGGTCCAGAAAGGTTAAGTAATTGATGAAGAGTACCATCTGCAGGTGCTGGTGAGTTGGAATTAACCCCCAGATTATTTTTAATTACACACTAGGCTCTTTACCACTCTATGCTATGGGGCAAATGTACATACTAGTGCATACACGTGAGAACTTAGACACCAAGAAAATTTTTCTCATGCTCAAATGCATAGAGGAAGGAAGAAAAAGAAGTGAACTATATATATAGAAACTGGTGAGGGCAGAAGTCTCTGGTGGAAATGCATTTTTCAAACCAGACCCTGCAAAGCATCTGTTAAGAAAGTATAACTTTGGGTCCAACATATGAACTACAGTTTGGGATGCAGTATGTGTTACAATAAATTTCCTGTGGCCAGGTAAAGATATACTAAGAAACAAACTGAAAAACATCTAATTAGAACAGAACCTGAATGTTTAACTTATTAAAATTTGGTGAAAGAATATCCATTTAGCTAATAATTTTAAAGAATGCTTTGTCATAGTCATCAGCTATATGTTCTGTTATTCATAATTTGCTTAACTCCCTATTTCCATAGTCAATTTTGGACTGATCCATAGTATGCTTATTACTGGATATTCAAAACGAACTTTTTTATGTTACCCTAGAGAAAGAAATATTTTCACATTGGTTTAGAAAATATTTTTGGTCTGTAAAGGATAACTATAAAAGTGAGCATGTCTACTGATCCAAATACAACCTAATTTTCCAAATTAGGGAAGTGTCCAACAGTTTAGCTTAATATTTGCTGAAATAGTCAATGCATATCAATGTCAGTATTGTAACCTATCTTTATAACATATACAGAATAGTTACTAAGGTTCAGAAGTTCAGTGGACATGGGCAATATATTAATCTCAATGTGACATTTTATTGAGACATATTGACAAATAATGTTTTATTCTGGTAAGAATGGAGTATAAAATAGTCTTACATTTGAGTCTGATGTAGAAACAAAGGCAAAAGAAAAATTAAATTTCCTTACTACCTATAGCCTACTGAAAAGTCCTTAAAACAGCAGAGTGACATTCCTTTAGGAACTCAACTACCTCAATGTTAATACTTTGTAAGGGTAAAAGCAATCCTGGCCCAACCCTCGGGATCCTGTAAGCCTACTTTAACATATAAAAATTTCTTTGGAAACATTCCTTTATCTCTACTTCCCAAGATACATGTTGGTAATCATCCCCTAGTACTATGACTCACCAATATACATCTGAAGGGTTCCATGACTAAGGTTTTATTAGGCAGTAATAAATGACCTTTCCCAACAATAGCTAGACCCCTTCAAGGTTCTGGAAACTTTGTTTCCAAAACTCCTTAAAGACTCATCCCTGAGAAGAGAGGGGCTATCCCTGGGCCCCTCTCAACTTGAGAGTATATAATCAACTATTCCTCATGACCTCAGTACAGCTCTTTCTGCCCAAGGGTCCTGCCCCTTTGCTTTACTAAAACCACCTTTTTGCACCAACAATGTCTCAAGAATTCTTTCTCGGCCATTGATTCCAAACCCTAACATCTCTCCTACATCAAGTCTTATACAAAAAAGATTTTTACCCTCAACACTGACATTTTTCTCAATGGAAACACAAGAGGAATAACCATTAATATCTATTCCCCAAAGAGGATTTGGAGGAGGGCAGAGCAATATTTCTCTCTACTTGGGATCCTTTTCAGAATATTTATTTTCTAGAACCTAATATACCACCTTCCAAAGTTAATGGATGTTTTTAGTAGCCTAAAATTCTCTAAAATAATCATAATTGAATTTTATAAGACACTGAGATTTTAACAACACTGATAAACAACCACTTCCTTTGTTCTTTGGGAGATTCAGAAATAATCCTATTTCAATAGCTACTACTCTGGGTTTTATGTAGTAAAATCAGTCTTGTTTTGGAAAAACAGAAAGTGGATAATAAGAAATAAGGTTAAGTCTGATTCTAAAGTAAGAGCATTGTTGCTTACCTGATAAAATAGTGAAAGTAAATGCTGAGCTCCTTTTGACAAATTATTCATCTAGTGCCTTTTTATATTATTATTAATGTTTTTAGAAAAGAAAAGAGTGGGTGGACAGTAAACCTTGAATTTTGGAATCACCAACTTGGTTAAAGAATAAAATTACCTTGCTTCAGAATGCAATTTCTCCACCTAGGTAGTTATAGTGCAAATGAAAGTTTTCTCATTTTAAAATAGGTTTTCTGTTAAAAAATGTTTTAAAAACCAGCATATTTGTATTTATTTTAGAATTCTAAAATCCCAGTTTTCTTACTGGATGAATTGAAATATGTTAAGAAAAACACCAGTCTATATTATTTAGCATAGCTTGATTAGAAGCTCTTTATTGCCTACTTCACTATATGCAAAGAGCTGTGTGTCCCTAGGGGGCATTTAATCTAGGAGGAAAAGGGGACATATATCTCAAAAGTTAATTACTGTCCTAGACAGTATGAACTAAGACCCAAAGGGGAGGTGTAGTTATCCTCCAGGATTTACAAGAGAAAAATTCCCTGACATGCTCTGGGGAACTAAGGTTTATCTACTATTAAGGAGTCTAAGCCCTATACAGTACTCAGAAGACCTTACCCCAAATCTTGTTATATAGGCAAGGGAAAAATAACATTCTCCTTGCCTTTGTATATTTATTGGAGTCCACTTATCAGCCTTCCAAGGTTGTTGGTACAACTCCTCAATGATTCTACCAGATGAGAGGGAATGGAGGTGGATTAACCAATTTACAGTGTCGGTACATTTTCCCTACAATATCTAATGTGTTTCCTTGCATCCAAGTAAGGAAAATTGTTACTGAAAAACTCAAAACCTTTTATCTTAGGACATTTACAAATACCATTTAGTTTTTCATTATACAGATGTCATAGCTGACAAATTATGCTTGCTCTAATTGGGTATTTTTCTAATTTTACTTTAAGTATTATGCTATTTTAATTAGTTTTCTAGTTTTTCAAAGACTAAAAAAAACTATTTTGGCTTTTGGTTTATTTTCTTTAAGGTTTCATGACAGTGTTTTGTGTTTGTAATAGAACTTTTAAACCACAAATAAAGATACCCAGGGTCAAAGTAAATAGGCTTGGGAATCAGGTCGATGTTCAGATCTTTGCTAAACTAACTATGTATTCTCTTGAAAAGACATTTAATTTCCGAACACCATGGTCCTGATATTTCTTACATAAAAGGAACTATAACAACTTTCATCATGTCACTCTTTTTATTGTTGCCTTTATGGATCTGGATTCAAAAGACATTTCAGTCAATTTGACAAAAATACAACTAAGTATTTACATATTTTTTTCTACTTCTTACCCTGATTAAGTATCTTTTTCCTTTCTGTCTTTTCTAACTTTCAGTTGAGTATTCCCAATTGCCCAGAGTAATTGTGATATGGTTTGAA
>RCUC01117798.1:0-12765 GCA_003697995.1 Taxidea taxus jeffersonii
TTCATCATGCACCTTGACCTTTCTATAACACAGTCTCACTTGGGATATTGCTTACTGCTTTCCTAGGTTCACACCCTTTCTTTCAAGATATATTCTCTTCTTGAACTAATCCCCATCTCCTCCAGGCTCAAATTGTATGGGCAGGGAGAAATAATTAGAGATGAGACTACTCAAAAGCACTTTTGTCTCTTGCAGGAAATAATATGTATATGTCAGTTTCACTTTACATCCTAGCAAATTGCAAAGAGTACCAAAATAATTTGTAAAGCACTGTGTAGATGAAAGATATTGAATACAATAATAAATGTGGGGGTGGTGAATAGGGTAGGGAACTTTCACTCCCAGCCAAGACAAAAGTAACAGGGACCTGATTAACCTTCCCCATCTGAAACACAGAAACAATAAAAGGAAATGAAATATGTGAAACAAAGCTTTTTGAGATACTAAGGAAATGACGGGAAGTGATTTTTTTAAAGATTTATTTATTTATGTATTTGACAGAGATGGGGGGGGGACACAGGCAGGAGGAATGGGAGAGGGAGAAACTGGCTCCCCGCCTAGCAGGGAGCCTGATGTGGGGCTGGATCCCAGGACCCTGGAATCATGACCTGAGTCAAAGGCAGACCCTTAACGACTGAGCCACCCAGGTACTCCATAAAGTGATCCTTTAAGATGAGAAACAAATAAACTGAGCCCTAAAATTTCCACAGCCTACTGACTTGAAGAAGAATCCAGGTTGTAAGATATGGAGGGGAAACCCAGGCAGAACCCAGGAAATTCCCTGAGTTGAAAAGTTAGTCTTGATAGCCTGGGGGAAGATGGCTAGTTCCTAGGAAAGAATATTAAAGAGGAGAGAGGTGCATGCAAAGACAACTCCTTGATAAGAAACCCAATTTTTAATAACCAGACAGTGACATCCAGCTAAACATGGTATTCCCTAGGTTTTTTTCCAGCTAGGCATGGCTATTTGTTGTTTTGGTGAATGAGATATAAGGAAATGTTGTATGAAGAACTTAACAGAAAAAGACGACCTTTTCCTACTGGCTAGAAATTGAGTGTGATAGTTCAAGTTTGAGCAGTCTTATTGTTGAATTCTTTTCTATCTTTCTTTTTTCTTAGCATGCAGCACGAATGTTTTGCTCTTACTGAAGTATTATCCAAAATACTTTGTCTATGCCTTGAGCCCTATTTCAAGAAGGATCTAGGTTTTTGAAAATCATAAGTTAAGAGACAACCCATTTGACCCTAGTTTCTGTTGTTCCATTCCTTGATTCACTGAGCAGAGAAAAAAAAAAATTGGCTAAGTTAAAAAAAAGAAGCTGAAATTTTAGGAGAAACTAATCAATGAAGATACGGAAATATTATCCTCTCAGACTAGATTTAATGATCCTCAAGCTTTCCTTCTAGTTTTTGAACTCATGGGGGCTCTGATCTGAGAAAGGGATGATTAACAATTTAGATACTTTCTCATTTTACCTTTTTGGAAAATGTTCTTTTTTGTTTTCTATTAAATAAAAATAGTTTATAATGAGATCTTAGCTTCTTTTGCAGTGGAAAGTTGCCCTTTTTGCTCTTGTGGTGCTAAGTTTCAGGAATACTAAAAAATGAGGCATAAAGCAATCAAGTAGAGCGCCTTGAAAAGGCATGGAATGGGGGCGCCTGGGTGGCTCAGTGGGTTAAAGCCTCTGCCTTTGGCTCGGGTCATGGTCTCAGGGTCCTGGGATCGAGCCCCTCATCGGGCTCTCTGCTCTGCAGGGAGCCTGCTTCCCCCTCTCTCTCTGCCTGCCTCTCTGCCTACTTGTGATCTGTCAAATAAATAAATAAAATCTTAAAAAAAAAAAAAAAAGAAAAGGCATGGAATGACAACGTTCAACTGAAACCCATGCAAACAGGGCAAAACCACAGCATTCTATAAATGCACGGAAGACGAACATGGCATGTCAGAGATGTTGTGGAAACCGGACTCTTCATCCAGGAATGGAAACTCTGAAAGGAGCTAAGGAAAGACAAGTTGTACAAATCATGAATTTAAAAGAAAACATATGAAAGTGAAGTAGCTCATTCCTTCATTCTTCATTCTCATCTAAATTACATTTTGTTTTTACATAAAAAAGGAACCAAGTGAGATTTTACCAGTAGCCACCCTCTCTCCAGTCTACCATCCATCCCACAGTCATCCTCCCCCACATAAAAAGATTATATGATTTTCTGAATAATTCTAGAGTAATAGGATAATATTTTGAGATGTTACTTGACATGTCTTTGTTCAAGCTTCCTTGTGCCCATTGCCTTCCCTACTTCCAATGGTTGGGCCCTAGTGACAGCTGTCCATATGCCTAGCCCTTAAGGGCTAGGCAGGAATAAACAACCACATTCTTTGTTTTGGCTAATGAAAACACTGAAAAGACAATTTATTGTAAGTAAAAACACTTGTGATTTCTAACACTTGTGATTTTTTGAGAGAGTAAGTCATTGTGGGTTTAAGGCCCAGGGCTTGTGGATTTAACATAGCTTTTATTTAAAAACAAAACAAAACCAAGACATGATAGGGAAGATACAGTTGATGGCATGGGAACTGTTTTCCCTTCCTAAAGCAAAGAGAGAGACAAGAACATTTCCTAGATTATAGCAATGAGCTTGCAGAGGACTGGAAAATAGGGCCAGAAATTAAGAGACTGGCCTGAGTCTCTGTTCTCTGCCTATGCCCACTTTACTACCCACTAAGATTGTGGTCAAAACCTCAATTAAGGATGGAAATAAGAAAGAAGAAAAGACATGTCTCAGTTCCTGACTGGAACTCTTAGAAGAGACGGTCTTCCAACACGAAGTGATCACAGTAGATTACAAATGATGAGGTATGCTCTGTTACAGGAAAAGTTTTTTGAAAGAGATAGAAGTATTTAAATACAAGGATGCTGTGAGTAGTCATAACATCTGTACAAAATAATACCAGCTCAGAAGTACTTCTAGAATAGAGATGCAAGGAGTCCTGTATAATAATAGTAATAATAATGATAATGATAATAATGTGAAAAGATAAAAATAACCAATTTAAAAATGTGCTAGAGAGGCTCAAGAGTATATGGGAGTGGAGGGAAGAACAAATCAGTAAACACAAAGTTAAAGTAATAGAGATCATACGATCTGAGAGCAGAAAGAAGAAAGAAGGAGGAAAACTGACAAGAGCCCAGGAGAAATGGAGCATGCTATTTAACACACTAACATACTATGCATCCTCATAATTCATGGATTCTGTATTTGTGACATTGACTACTCCCTAAATTTATTGGTAATCCTCCAAATTAAAACTCAAGACAATTTTCAGTCATTCACAGACATGTGCAGAGCAATGAGAAATTTGAGGCACCCAACACATATGTTGAAACAGAGAATCATAGGAGAAGAGAGGAAAAAATAAAACAAGATGAAATTAGAGAGGGAGACAAACCATAAGAGAGTCTTAAGCATAGGAAACAAGCTGTTGGTTGCTAGAGGGGAGGAGGGAAGGAGGATGGGGTAACTGGATGATGGACACTGAGGAGGGCACGAGATGTAAAGAGCACTGGGTATTGTATAAGACTGATAAATCACTGACCTCTACCTCAGAAACCAATAATATATGTTAATTAATTGAATTTAAATGAAAAAATAAAAGATTAATACAGGTATAAAATAATAATAAATAAGTAATACTGAGAATAAGCAAAGTCAATTTAGGTATTTGCTCCAAGAAATACTTGCTCCTGGAAGACAGGGCAATGAGCAAACAAGAATAGCTTACTTACCAAGGCTAATGGCTTACTCATCGTACCCTCTTTAAGACCCTCACTTCTCTGTTCATGACAATCCAAAGCAATTATGTCATAACCTCTGCCCAATCCCCACCAGTTCCCCTCTTGGCAAGAACCAACTTAAAATTTCTCCTTTCATAGCCTGAAATTCTACAAATATTACCCACTTCCCAGATTTTCCCCTTCTGCAGTGCCACAAAGACTCTGTCAAGGTTTTATTTTTCCTTTATTGCAGTAGGTCTAATTAACTCAGCTTTGCTGGATTAGCAGAATTTTCTCTTGGTCTTTTGGAAAATTGACAGTTGTCATACTGATTTTTATATCCTATTAGACAATGAGTTTTTAAGGATAGGTTCTTAAGCTCTGTCTCTCTGTATGCATCAGAGAGTACCAAAAAATAATGATTGCATTTACCAGGCAGTCAGAGAAACCTATTGAACTGAAACATTGCCTTATATTTTTACCAATAGCTATAGTGCAAAAATAAAAGCATTATATGCTCATGCTTTTGAGACCAAAAATATTTTGTTTCATTGCTTTTTAATTAATGTGGAAATTATCTAACATGGAAAAATGAAGTAGGGAATCATATCGGCCCAGAGAAGAAATAGAATTTGCTGGGTTTCAGGAAAATACATTTGGAAAGAGAAAGGGAGACCATGTAGAAGGACTCTGAACCAAACCATTCATGATATGATAAGTAATTTATTCCTAAGAGGGGCATAAAGATTTCTGAAGGTATGGGAATGTATTTATTCATTTAATAAATATGTTTTAATAACTACTACAGGCTGAGTACAATTTTTGAATTTGGTGTATGGTGGTGAATAAAGCAATATGTTCCCAAACTACATGGGGCATGTATTCTAGTGGTGAAGAGGCAACCTTTAAAAAGGAAATAAACACGTAAGTACAGAACCACGATTTTTGGTAAGTACTAGGAAGTAAAAGATATTCAAAATAGGCTCAAAGGAAACCAGGAAATTAAACAGACTTTGTAGAATACCAGACGTTAAGATCCAGTTGGGATGTGGATTTTTTTTTTTCCTATTTCGACTTGAAGGATTAGGGCTAAATCTCCCAGCAAGTTGGAAATGGGCAAGTCTTCCAAAAATGGAGAAGGAAAATGAAAGCAAAAGCAAATGTTCAGTTTTCTTGATGGGAAACAATAGATAATGGGAATAAGACATATTTTACTGATCTAGAATCCAGTGATGAACTAGGGTAGGGGAGAAAGGGTTGAGACTCTGTAAAACTGTCACCACTAGAAATTCTGTTTCCATATAACATTTTCAAAAGCTTTAGGTGAGTTATTGTGAAAGGAATTGGAATTAGGACCTATTATGAACCCTCAAGGAAGCCAAGTTTACTGGTATAACAATCTAATTTACTGATTTAATTACACATTATCAGTAAATGCATTTCACATTGCTTATCTAACATCCAGGGCATAACTTGTTCTATATTAATGAATTTAGACATCTTAACTCCAAAAGAATGCACAAATAGGATAAAAAGCATTTTAGCATGAAACACACACACACACACACACAAATACACTTACACATTTACTGAATCATAATTCAATACTTTTAAAAAACTTTAAATTTTAAAAAATTTTAAAAAATACTAAATAGCAGATGCCTTATAAATAGCAGATGCTTTATAAGATTTTCAGTAAATCCCACAATTCAATTATTCCATTTACAAAAGAGGAAATTATAGCTAATATAATTAGAAACTAAATAAATTACTAAAGGTCCACAGCTAAATAATTGTGTAAATGAGTTTTGAAATCAGGTGTGTTTGGATGCAGAGCCCATGCTTTCTCTTCTTGGCTAATTGTTCTCCCAGAGTGAACCTGAAGTTAACATTTCTCAACAATTCCTAGGTATGACCCACCAGGATATTAAAAGTGGGAGAAACTAAGGCTCAACCTATCATATCTTTAGACAGACAAACAGCCTACCACAACATACAAAGTTTTCACTGTCACCTCAACAAAAATCAAAAAGTTGGAAAAAACACTTTTGATTTGCAAATGTAGGGCAAATCATTGATAGAAGTGTGAATTTGTGAAATTCCTAAGGAGGCAAAGTTGGTAGAATCTATTAAAATGAAAAATATGTAAACCTTTGATCCAGCTGTTATAAATTTGAGCTTGACATGCCCCCTGGTCTTCCAGGAAAGGAAGCCTTTGGGATGCTCTGCCTGGCTCTTAGAAGCCTGCTCAATATTTTCACCAGATGTTCTGCCCCTGGCTTGGTTCTCTTCTGAATGCACTCATCACCTAGAACCATATTCCTAATAGCTTTGACCTTGATTATTTCCTGGACTCCTTGGCCAGCCTGCCTAATTCACTTGATGAGACTCCTTTACATATAGACACTTGCCTGAATGAAGTGTGAATCCATCATGATCTTTTCACATTCAGCAGTAGCAGCAGGTTACTGCTCCCCAGGAGGCAGATTTACAACCCTCTCTCCATCTCTGTTTCCTTTGTCCAGTGCTATCGGTGGGTCAGAGCATACTCTGCCATTCAGCTTGCCCAGTATGTGATACCTAAAAACAAACCTGACTGTATTGCAACCCATCACACACAACATGAAACCACCTATGCTAAGGAAAGAAATATTTTTTTAAATATTTTCTATAAGCTAAGTCCTCTGCTAACAACTTCTACATTTATTATCTGTTTCAATCTTCATTACAGACTTGTAGTGTAGATATTACTGTCTTCATTTTCTGTCAAGTAAACCAAGACCTAGAGAAAGTACCTCTCTTAAGGTCATATGTTAAAGATTGAGCTGGGATTAGGGCAGTGATCTTGACTTTCAATCTAGTGCCATTTTTAATTAAACTTCATAGCCTCTAAACCACCTCCCTTTTAATCAGAAAGGGATATTCAATCAAAAGTCTATTTCCATTTCAGCAGCTTTAATGAATACAGAAGAATTAAAGTTTTCTCCATATGACAATTTCATGACTCCTTAGATACTATATAAATTCATTGTCAAGTTTCTTTTAATATCTTTTAAATATTCATTTGTATTTTGTTACATTTGTGACCTTTTGTGTGTGTTTGTTTTCCACCATATTGAATCTAGATCTACATCAAAACATGACAATTTCTTCATTTATGAAATATCCTAGATTACTTTTCTTTGCAAATCAGTAATATGCTATGCCTTTTCTAGGTCTGACACACAGCCAATTTCTGTATTTTGGCAGCAGGTGATTTATGAATCCCTACAAATGGAACGTGCCATCTGTTTGATAGCTAAGGATTTCAAGCTTTATTTGTCAAAAAGATACTTAATCTGGATTGATAAGCATAGATTTATATAATCAATTTTAATTTTCATGAGTTGAGAGGATATATTTGAACATGACTTTGCTCTTCATTTTGGTTTTTTTGAAATTAGATTGCTTCTGGTTCTAAATACAAGTCCCAACTGGTACAGTCTACTTCATCTAATATGTGACCCTGGCTTAGGACATTTTGGTTTGAGGGTGCCTGGGTGGCTCAGTAAGTTAATCATCTGACTTTGGCTCAGGTCATGATCTCAGGGTCTTGGGACCAAGCCCCATGTTGGGCTCTGTGCTCAATGGGGATTCTGCTTGTCCCTCTGCCCCTTCCCCAACTTGTGCTCTCTCTTCCTCTCTAAAATAAATAAAATCTTAAAAAAAAAAAGACATTTTGATTCAAAGTGCCCCACTTCTGCTTTAAATTTTCTCATTAGTGTTAAAGTTATCTTTTAGCTCTCCAGGAGAATTCATGAATTTTTTTCTCTTGGTTATTTTATTCTTTCATCTTTCATTCAACAGAAATGTGGGCAGAGAGCATTTTAGTCACAGTGCTAGGTAATTTAACTATTTCTTTTGACCATGAAATAGATATTTTTTAAGCTTTATTTAAATATATAATGTAGATATTTTTAATATTTGATTCCCATTTTAGGTATGAGAATGTTAAAGCTTAACTTCCTGCTTGCGTTTTTAGGAGATACATGTTGTTTAGGAGAGAAAATTTCCTGGAGTTTTTTCTAATGTTGTATTTCTCATGTTGGATACAACAGTGACACAAAGTGCTATGAGAAGCCAGAGGGTCAAAGCCACAACACTACCTGGATCATCAATTTTACTTCAAACATATTATGGCATACAAAATCAGATGTTTGACTTTTTCCAAAGAAAATAAGAAACTGAAGAAATTCAAAGTTCACTGTTCATTATGTAAACTACTCATATTTTTTGCTATAGGGTGTATATATCAGATAAGAATTTAGTTTAGATTCATTAAAGGGAAAAATGGAAATTTCAGTGGCTTGTATGGGTTTTCTTTATCAGGTAATGAGAAGTCTAGAGTAAGTTCGGGAGTCCAGTGTTGGCACAGGCTCTGGGATGCACCTTCTATCATGGGGCTCTGCCATCCCATAGTGTGCTTGTAAGCTCATGGTCACAAGATGGTTCCTACTCTGCCTTAGCATTGAATCTATGTTCCAGAAATAAGAGAGACTGGAAAAGAAAAGGTTAACAGAAAAGCCTACCAAATTTGCCCCATTTTGAATGATTTATTGGAAGTATCAACCAAAAATTTTCTTTCAAATTTTCACTGATCAGAATCGTTTCCCATGAGAAACAATTAGCTACAAGGAAAGTTAGAAAAAGCAGGTTTTTTAGCTGGGCAACTGCCACAACCAATAAAATTGGCATTGTGTTAGTAAGGAAATAAGTGAGAAATAGATACTAGATAGGTAACAGTTGCCTACCCAAATAATAATTTGAACGTAAGCAATGGCTAGAGAAGCCGCCATCATGCCTTGTAGAAGACAGCCATTGATCATCACAGAGGGCCTACCCTAAGAACTGGGTCTCTTAGAATTGAAGCAGACTTTAAAGTTTTGGGAAGGATTGCCTTATTATATGTGCCATCTGGGTGGCTTTTTTTCCTGTAGACTCTATCGGCTGCTGCTTGGATTTACAAGCAAATGGTTGATTTTGCCCCCTATACACCAAGCCGTGGCTATGTATGTCTGAGATCACTACAGATATTCCAGCTAAAGATTCTCCTTTTTCTGCTTACCCCATGAGTGTTCTCCATCTGTTTCTTGGTGGAGCATTTACAGTAAAAGTTATTCTCTTAATTTCTGAAAATTTGAGTGAAAGAATTCAACTGTTGAGTGGCTTTACCTGGACCATGAAAATATCCAATGCAATTTAGTTCAAAGAACTCTGCTGTGGACATATGGCACCAGAAGCTCAAACTGACCCAGTTATGGTGTTCTGAAGTACAAGCAGCAGTGCTTTGAAAACTACTTTTGTTTCCCTCAGAAAATTAAAATCTCTGAAGTAAGGTGGATAGGAGTGTCCTGTGTCCGGGTGCTTTATAATATTCTTATTATTTAATCACATTGTGGTCATGGGTGAACCCAGGCCCTACTGATGAGAGGCAGGATTGCATCTTATTTTCAAAACTCTATTACATTTACTTCAGAAGAGAAAGAAGGCTTCTCAGTATACAAATCCCAAGATTTGGATGCTCAACAGCAAACTCTGTGTTATGCTCCCACCTGGCTATTTTAGGGGAAAACGATTGTCACTCTTCATAGTGAAGGTGGGATTTAGTTACATTTCCCTGATGAAGCCCCCACTATAATCTAGTGTTTTCAATTTACCCAAATCCCACCAGAAAACAGAATTTGAAGGGCACAGGAAATATGCTGAAGTCAAAGTAGTTAGAGAAAAATCATTATGAAGCCGAAAACTCCATAATTAACAATGTGATACTTCATTTCTCACAGAAACGCAGGTAATTAAAATGGACCAACCACTAACAACTCAAAGGAACAAACAAGACAGAGATGGCCTCACAGTGCCCCCTAGCAAACATCACAAAATTACTCTTTGTAACATTGCTTCTTTGTTACTATAAGCCTGGTTTAAGCTCATTTGAAGCCACGGTCCAGACATTTCCTAATCACTATTGAGATAGCTTGAAAATTATTAAGATATGCTGATGGTCATTTAATACTAGACAAGCAAATCAGAATAATAGTCTTTGATTGCAATCTGCAACTATATACTTAAAATACGACCGGAGTCTTTCTTACTTCCATCTGTCCTTTCCTTTCTTCCTTTTTGTCTTTATATTTAAAAAATTTTACTTAGCCTGTAATCTTCAACCTGAATCACATAAAGTAAAAGCAAAGCTAATAAGATTTCAAAGCTATTTTTCTTTCTTCCGGAAATTCACACGTATTAACTTAGATCATCATTCAATTTTGCTAAGCCAACTCTTTCCATATAGGACTAGCTAAATTTTACAGTCTATTCGTCTTACACCTCTTAATTAAATGGCCTCTGCCTGATACCCAGTCCCTAGTCCACTGTCTTACACAATGTATCTGTTTGCATTTTCCTTCTGATTAAGAAACAGTCACAGGGAATGGAGTGGAAATATGTGAAGATCACAACAAGGCAAAGCAATTTATTTTTCAACCTGGATGTGTCCTGAGCTTTTTTCATTCAGGTCAGCTGAGCTTCTAAATGCTGTGAGTGATTACTAATTCCACTTGGTTTTCCCAGTGAAGCTGAAGGTGGATGAGAGGAAGAGTTTTTGTGACAACCACAAGATGGATAGAAGCATAAAACAATAGTGTTCAATTTTGAGAAAGTCAGCAGAAATGTTAAAAATTAGCTCACTCTTTTGGGTGTTATGCTGTCATGTGGAAATAATAGGTAGATGACATCTGATTAACTACTTAATGAACCTAAATACATACTAGCCTCTTTTGTTTTAAGTCTTTTTTTTTTTTAATTTTATTTATTTGACACAGAGATCGCAAGTAGGCAGAGAGGCAGGGGTAGAGAGAGGGGGAAGCAGGCTTCCCGCTGAGCAGAGAGCCCGATGTGGGGCTGGATCCCAGGACCGAGATCATGACCTGAGCCGAAGGCAGAGGCTTTAACCCACGGAGCCACCCAGGTGCCCCCATACTAGCCTTTTAATTCTGAATGTGTTCTGTAGAATTGTATTCCACCAATGTGAAGTAGAGAAACATTTTGAAACAACTCTTTCTTCTGATTATATTTAATTGCTGAGTTGAACAGGCTATGTGCATCATCCAATATTACTCTCAAACCAAGTCACATTTCATATTGCTATTCTACTTATCACACCCAGTTCTGCAGATGGGATGATGCTCAGGATACAGATTTCCCCTGCTTATTCACAATATTGACTTATTAACATTTTGCCTTCTTGATTAATTTAAATGGCTTTGGAGAGGTATGCCCTTTGGCACTCAGGGACCAACATAATTACATTATAGACTACTCTTGCCAATGCTGACGTTTAAGAAAAAAACACAAAAGTGATGATGCTTTTCTAGACAGTGACGACTCAGGAAGAACGGGGTAACATCCCAGATTAGATATTGAAGCTCAGTGCTTTTTGGTTCTAGAAAGTTCCTGAGTGGAGACCTAGCACCTTGTCCCATCTAGTGTTAGCCCAGAAAATATTCATACAAATGAATTAATATTCCCATTTCCACTACTCAGCCAACCAAAGAATTCAGAATCACTAGAAAATGCTGAAAAGAAATACACAAGTAGAAAAGATACTTAAACATGTTTCAAAATAAGAACGGTTTTAAACTTTTGCATATACATTTGTGAGCATATTAACTACAGATATAGAAAGCTGCCCCTGAGGCCGTCATGGTGTTTTCTTTCCTATATTGGTCACAACCTGGTATGCTTAATTAATCATATGTTTATTCCTCCTATTGGACTGTGACTTTTGCAGGCAGGATCTGAGTTGTATGCAAATTGTATTGCAAGTGGTGTACTTGCACAGTGTAATTGGTACACGAGTACTGATTGAATTGGACGGAATTGAATTAACTTAATACTGGTAAATGTCACTACCCAATCAGTCAGCAAGGACTGGAGGCTTGTACTAGGGAGACAAACATGCTGGATGGCCCCAGCACTAGGTATTCTGTAAAAAGAAGGTTGTTTATGTGATTTTGATTAAAGCGAATATTGGATTTTTCTAAGCGTATTAATGAATAGTTAACTGATTCCGCATTTCCCCTCAATCCCAAAGGGAACAGGGTACCTATTACACCAGCATCTTCAACATTCGTTCCGGTATCCTCCCTTTTCCACGGGGTAATATAAGCTATCCCTACTGAGACCATTTATGAATGTACTTTGTTTTAAAAGCACATCTGTCTTGCAAATCAATGTTACAGGTGCTGTATTTTAGAGGGCCACTGACCTCTAACTAGTTCCAGAATACTTGACACTCAGCAACCCTTTTCTTGGTGCCAGAGCCTGCGGTTCACTAAAAGAAACAAAATCGTAATTGCAAGGTTAGAGTATAATCAAACAAACAGGAATGCTAACACAATCAAACTAACTAAATAAAGGCACTTAAAAGAATTAAGAAGAAATCTTGTGAGGCAGATGAAGTGGTTTGTGTCGTGTTGAAGAGGTGGGTTAAAGCTGGACCCTGAATCATGAAAGAGGATTTAAATTAGGCTCTTTGTGTGCTGATGTGGGGGGCCTCACCCCAGTGACTGCTGCTCTGAGTCATATGCAGGGAGGAGTGTGTGTGTGAGGGGGAGCGGGATAGGCGGGAGGGGATCTGAGCAAATCGTGTACCACCTAGGATGAGAACAAAGAAACAAGAAATGATGCCGAAATGCTGTCAGTTCAGTGGAACTGGTAAAACCTCAAAAGACAGGAGCCACTGGACCGAGGTAATGACACAAAGAGAGAGTTTCCTCTGATAACGCATTGCCCAAAAGTAAAGAATGCTGTGGAGTGGAACACAGTTCATCCGTAAGCATCAGAAGCATCAATAGTAATCCTTGGGGTGTAGGAGAGTTGTGTGATTCTTGTCACTTTGCCCCTTCCTCATTCCTCCATCAAGTAACACACACACACACACACACACACACACACA
>ML099066.1:7220-50919 GCA_003697995.1 Taxidea taxus jeffersonii
CAAATACATGGAGACTCAACAGCATCCTTCTAAAAAATGAATGGGTCAACCAGGAAATTAAAGAAGAATTGAAAAAAACCATGGAAACAAATGATAATGAAAACACAACGGTCCAAAATCTGTGGGACACAGCAAAGGCAGTCCTGAGAGGAAAATATATAGCGATACAAGCCTATCTCAAGAAACAGGAAAGGTCTCAAATACACAACCTAACCCTACACCTCAAGGAACTCGAGAGAGAACAACAAAGAAAGCCTAAACCCAGCAGGAGAAGAGAAATAATAAAGATCAAAGCAGAAATCAATGAAATAGAAACCAAAAAAACAATAGAACAAATCAATGAAACTAGGAGCTGGTTCTTTGAAAGAATTAATAAGATTGATAAACCCCTGGCCAGACTTATCCAAAAGAAAAGAGAAAGGACCCAAATAAATAAAATCATGAATGAAAGAGGAGAGATCACAACCAACACCAAAGAAATACAAACAATCATAAGAACATATTATGAGCAACTATATGCCAACAAATTCGACAATCTGGAAGAAATGGATGCTTTCCTAGAGACATATAAACTGCCAAAACTGAACCAGGAAGAAATAGAAAACCTGAATAGGCCCATAACCAGTAAGGAGATTGAAACAGTCATCAAAAATCTCCAAACAAACAAAAGCCCAGGGCCAGATGGCTTCTCAGGGGAATTCTACCAAACATTTAAAGAAGAATTAATTCCTATTCTCCTGAAACTGTTCCAAAAAATAGAAATGGAAGGAAAACTTCCAAACTCATTTTATGAGGCCAGCATCACCTTGATCCCCAAACCAGACAAGGATCCCATCAAAAAAGAGAATTACAGACCAATATCCTTGATGAACACAGATGCGAAAATTCTCACCAAAATACTAGCCAATAGGATCCAACAGTACATTAAAAGGATTATTCACCACGACCAAGTGGGATTTATTCCAGGCAGCAGGGTTGGTTCAACATCCGCAAATCAATCAATGTGATACAATACATTAACAAAAGAAAGAACAAGAACCATATGATACTCTCAATAGATGCTGAAAAAGCATTTGACAAAGTACAACATCCCTTCCTGATCAAAACTCTTCAAAGTGTAGGGATAGAAGGCACATACCTCAATATTATCAAAGCCATCTATGAAAAACCCACTGCAAGTATTATTCTCAATGGAAAAAAACTGAGAGCTTTTCCGTTAAGGTCAGGAACACGGCAGGGATGTCCGCTATCACCACTGCTATTCAACATAGTACTAGAAGTCCTAGCCTCAGCAATCAGACAACAAAAAGAAATTAAAGGCATCCAAATCGGCAAAGAAGAAGTCAAACTATCGCTCTTTGTAGATGATATGATACTATATGTGGAAAACCCAAAAGGCTCCACTCCAAAACTGCTAGAGCTTGTATAGGAATTCAGCAAAGTGTCAGGATATAAAATCAATGCACAGAAATCAGTTGCATTTCTTTACACCAACAACAAGACAGAAGAAAGAGAAATTAAGGAGTCAATCCCATTTACAATTACACCCAAAACCATAAGATACCTAGGAATAAACCTAACCAAAGAGGCAAAGAATCTATACTCAGAGAACTATAAAGTACTCATGAAAGAAATTGAGGAAGACACAAAGAAATGGAAAAATGTTCCATGCTCATGGATTGGAAGAATAAATATTGTGAAAATGTCTATGCTACCTAAAGCTATCTACACATTTAATGCAATGCCTATCAAAATCCCATCCAATTTTTTCAAAGAAATGGAACAAATAATCCTAAAATTTATATGGAACCAGAAAAGACCTCGAATAGCCAAAGGAATATTGTAAAAGAAAGCCAAAGTTGGTGGCATCACAATTCCAGACTTCAAGCTCTATTACAAAGCTGTCATCATCAAGACAGTATGGTACTGGCACAAAAACAGCCACATAGATCAATGGAACAGAATAGAGAGCCCAGAAATAGACCCTCAACTCTATGGTCAACTAACCTTCGACAAAGCAGGAAAGAATATCCAATGGAAAAAAGACAGCCTCTTCAACAAATGGTGTTGGGAAAATTGGACAGCCACACGCAGAAGAATGAAATTGGACCATTTCCTTACACCACACACGAAAATAGACTCAAAATGGATGAAGGACCTCAACGTGAGAAAGGAATCCATCAAAATCCTTGAGGAGAACACAGGCAGCAACCTTTTCGACCTCAGCCGCAGCAACTTCTTCCTAGGAACAATGCCAAAGGCAAGGGAAGCAAGGGAAAAAATGAACTATTGGGACTTCATCAAGATCAAAAGCTTTTGCACAGCAAAGGAAACAGTCAACAAAACCAAAAGACAACTGACAGAGTGGGAGAAGATATTTGCAAACGACATATCAGATAAAGGGCTAGTATCCAAAATCTATAAAGAGCTTAGCAAACTCAACACCCAAAGAATAAATAATCCAATCAAGAAATGGGCAGAGGACATGAACAGACATTTCTGCAAAGAAGACATCCAGATGGCCAACAGACACATGAAAAAGTGCTCCACATCACTGGGCATCAGGGAAATACAAATCAAAACCACAATGAGATACCACCTCACACCAGTCAGAATGGCTAAAATGAACAAGTCAGGAAATGACAGATGCTGGCGAGGATGTGGAGAAAGGGGAACCCTCCTACACTGTTGGTGGGAATGCAAGCTGGTGCAACCACTCTGGAAAACAGCATGGAGGTTCCTCAAAAAATTGAAAATAGAGCTACCTTATGACCCAGCAATTGCACTACTGGGTATTTACCCTAAAGATACAAATGTAGTGATCCAAAGGGGCACGTGTACCCGAATGTTTATAGCAGCAATGTCCACAATAGCCAAGTTATGGAAAGAACCTAGATGTCCATCAACAGATGAATGGATAAAGAAGAGGTGGTATATATATAGAATGGAATACTATGCAGCCATCAAAAGAAATGAAATCTTACCATTTGCGACGACATGGATGGAACTAGAGCGTATTATGCTTAGCGAAATAAGTCAACTGGAGAAAGACAACTATCACATGATCTCCCTGATATGAGGAAGTGGAGATGCAACGGGGGTGGGGGTTAAGGTGGTAGGAAAAGAAAAAATGAAACAAGATGGGATCAGGAGGGAGACCAACCAAAAGAGACTCTTAATGTCATAAAACAAACTGAGGGGGGTGGGGGGGAGAGGGGTTGGGAGAGGGTGGTGGGGTTACATTATATGTTTAAATAAAGCTTAAATTTTAAAAAAAGGAAAAAAATGTAAACATAAGTTAGATAGGGACAGAGGTAGGATTAGTACTGATCTGATTTTTTTTCATTGCATTGATGAAATGACTGGCATTTTAAACTTCCATGTGTCCCTGTCTTTGTGTTCAGTATTGAAAAATAAAACAAAGCAGGTGACCAAGCCTCAACAGTTCAGCTGGAAACAAAGGAAGAATGGAATGACTCTGAAAATCTGGGTGCCATTCCTTTCAAGTATTGGCTTCTGGAAGACATAGCAACAGAATATCCCCAAATCCATATCTGCATGGCTTGAGCAAAATGATAATCTCCCTAGAAAGACCCACAGTGAGGGACTCAGCCACCCACAACCATTGGAAGGGAGACTATTTCTCTGTCTTCAGAAGCTCTCCCAGTCCTCCCAATTCCCAGCTCTGTGTGGGTAATTCCCTGCGGCCGTTATCCATGAAGATGGGTCTGGATGGATTCCCGGTGAGCCACAGTGGGATGCTGACCAGCTGCAGACGCAGAAAACGCCTGTTACTTTTTTGATTTGTGGCTCCGGTCCTGGCCACCTCATTGCTCCCCCTCTTCTCATGAGGAGTCAGTGCCCTGGAGCAAGGCCCCAGAAGTTTCTACCATAAGGGACTCAACTTTACAGCTAGGAGAGACCACAAAACTAGTTTCTAGGAACACCTTTCCATTTCATGAGGACAACTTTAATAAGGGCTGTTTCCTCTCTATCGTCTGGGTGTTTCTCCAGCCTGGCAGCTGCTTCAGCAACAGAACTAAAGTCAGGCAGCCCCTAACTCTGAACGTAGGGCCCAGAACAATCTACTAAGTGAAAGATGGGAGACTTGATGTCAATCCCACCATAGGAGATTTTCTTACCTTATTTTGTGTTTTTTCCTTAGTCTTGCAGGATTCCAAGGTATTGTGTCCAAATGTTTTTCTTAGTTTTTCACACCTTTGAGCTTGAGGTGGTTGCAAAACAGCAGGTCTTAGGACATGTTCAGAGTGTTTCACAGGACCTTAAAAGAACAGAATTAAGGAGTCACTATATCTTTAGTGAAATTCTTCTTCCTTCAGATTTTTGACTAATTTAACATCTATTTTCTAAAGTCATCATTAAGTGAGGGATTAATGTTGACTGATCAATGTCAAAATAGCCAGTGAATTGCTTAGTGCTTACTTCAGACCTAGCTTTTACCCACTACCTATTCATCTCGACCTTGGGACTTGGCTTACCAAATTTGTTTTTTCATGTTTTGTCACTTGATCCTACCTCCAGATCCCAACACACACACAACAAATTAAACTATAAATGTTAAAATGTAAAATTTCAGAGGTTCTTATAATAAATTACATACCTTGTTCTGCACTGTTCATATCCACATTCCTTTGCACAAGAGTTGATGTCATAAACACATTGTTTTTCTTCACTGTGAGAAAAAATATTTAGTGCGTTTTAAATCTGAGTCAGTTTCTAGGAATTCGGGTTTCAACAGTCCTGTACTACATTCACCAGTAGATGGCGCTGTTGGCACTAATAACTGTAGGCAGTGCGCTGAGAAGGCAGTCCGCTAAAAACGGGTGATGGCAGGGAGTTCTGCCACCTGTATCTGCTTACTTCCAGAAATATAAATGAAAATTGATCCACTAATGGAACAGGCACTCTTCTTTAGAACCATGAAAATGATTACTGAAATGAGTACACAGTATAAAATCTGATGGTATTGAGCCCTCTGTATTAATATATATTTCTTATAAAATGTTATGAAACTAGTAGCAAATTCTTCCACTTTCCCCACTCTAGTGATACCTAGAGAGAGATGACTGTCGTGCTAGGGGATTTTTCTATGAAGTGTGTTGGTGGCATAAGACTACGAATGGTGGTTGCAAGTATAGGACTATTACACATTTCAAAGAGATCACCTACCTCTTGGTTGCAAATTGCAGAAACAGCAACCTTTGAGGATTTGATTAGTGGAAATGAGAAAAGAATAAGAACTGCTTCTTCTAAGTATTAAAAATACTACAAAGGTTGGGGTAGAATCACTTCTCTAATTCAAAGTTCAATTAAATGCTTTATGATCTTTATTATTAAAAACAGCAACAAATGGGCCATATCAAATTGTACTATTTTTCCCCATTCCAATAACACCAACATTCTGCACAACATAAAATGGAATGGTACTTACTGATATCAGTGTTCCTTTAGTTAATCTTTTTGTGTGTGTATGTCTTAGTTAAAATAATAATGAACCAAAACAGTTACTCAGGTAACTTATATCCATCCCTTCACTTTATGCACAAATACAATAAAACAAATTCTCTAGGATTAGGACCCTATTTCTTTTAATGTCTGTAACTTGTCAGTCAGGTTTAAAGGGGGTCTACTGAGCTTAAAAGTATTTCTTCTGTATCTGAAAGGTATCTGACATATATGTTGCCCAGCCATGTTTGGAATTATTAATAAGAATATAAATTCATTAGTTTGAAAACCCTATGGATCCCATGTAGAAAGGGATTCATTTAGAAAGAAGTGAGTAGTTTGTATTTTTATTTCTTAGAGGCAAGCTTAACTTGGAAAAGGCAGCTGGTTGTTCAGTAGAAACAAAAACAAAAAAGAATATAAAATTGTAATTTTAATGTAATGTTCCAACCATTTCAAATATTTTATGACAAGATAGATTTCATTAGCAAAGCACTCTAAATGTCAAATTAAAAGAAGTAATGTTTTAGTGAAAAGGTTAAGTAATCATATCCTAAAAATATAACTGAGGGCACCTGGGTGGCTCAGTGGGTTAAAGCCTCTGCCTTCGGCTCTGGTCATGATCCCAGGGTCCTCCCACAGGAGTTAAAAATATAAATGAAAATATAAGGAATCATATTCTCAGCCTTAGAATAGTCACCTAAAGCAAATTTTAGAATAAGAATTTATATATTTTGAGCACTGTATATATTATAAACTGTACAGATGAATAATAATGAATAAAATAAAGTTATCTTATGGAGCTGCCTTATACAACATTTTGCTATCATAAACATAAATTCCCTAAAAGCATCCTCAAACTCAAAATTTCTGCCAAATTTAGATACACTGTCTGGATTCGTGGAATTGGAATTCATAAGGCATTCTACTAATCATAATTTGCTAAGGCCTGCATTTTATTTGCCACTAAAATGCCAGCATTTTGTAGTAGCTTGAGTAAGAAAGCTCACCATCAGTACTATCAATGAGAATGGATTTTGAAAAGTCAGTGTCAGGCTCAAGGTTCTAGAAGCTGTTTATTACCTGGCCCAGAAGGGGGGAAGGTCAGGAGGTTGGTGAAGGATGATGATCTCATTCGATTCTGGGACAAGGTGGATGCTAGAAGCAAATTGCAAACTAAAGTCAGTGAGGAAGTGGGTTCTTGTGTTTCTTTTGATTTGGACTTTTGCTGTTTCTAAAATTTCTATATCACTAATTTAGAAAAGGTTTTTGTATTTTTAATCAATAGAAATAAAGTATGCCTGTCAAGAGAATTATAAATTAATTTCTATTCAATTCAGTAAATATTGGAGTGTTCCCCATGTATGAGACACTCTATCAGGCATGAAGACGATCTCAAGGAAGGTGCAGTGGAGGAGACAGACATACACAGAGATAGCTGTCTTACAAGGCAGAGAGGGCAATGCAGTCATTATAAAAGGAATCACGAGTGCTTGGAGCGTAGAAGAGAGGCAAACCGAATTACTGGTTTATTTAGAATAGGGTATATGATGAAGTTCTTAAAGTGTTCTTTTCAAGGCAGACATCTATTTGTTTAAGTAGATGGTAACTTAGAGAGAAATGTCAGTTTCCCCAATTACAAAGTTAATGCATACTCAATGCAGATACTTTGGAAACAGGACAGAGTGCAGAGTAGGGGGGGAAACCCCAAATTGCCTGTAATCCCCCTACCTAAGATAACCATTGCTGACATTATGGCTGATGTCCTTTCCATCTTCCATCCCATGTTGACAAATTGAATTTTTAAATAGTGACTCACTGTACAATCCATCTTATAGACTGCTATTTTTATCCAGTGATTTATTATAAACACTCTCCAATGGGTAGACTTTTAAACATTTCCCTTTGAAAAGTTTCTCACTAATTTCACACTCAGAGAAAACATAACAGTGACCAGCCAACAGTCAGGTCTATACCTACCTCCTTGGGACTGAGGATCTGTAGTATGCAAAGTAAAAGACGAAGACCGTACTCGCTTTCTTAGAAAGCCATTGTGTTCTGCAAGAAATTCAACAGGACGGGTAAAATTGCCGGCAATAACAAATTATCCTCAACCCAAGATGGGGAAGGATAAATAGAATGACCTTTGGCCTACATAGATCATCACCTGATAACATGTCAAGTCCAGAAGCCCAAGTTTAAACACTGGGGTTAGTAGCTTGGTAATTTTAAAGTGACAGGCATCTCATCGTCCTAAGAAACTCTTAGAGGGACGCCTGGGTGGCTCAGTTGGTTAAGCAGCTGCCTTTGGCTCAGGTCATGATCCCAGCGTCCTGGGATCGAGTCCAACATCGGGCTCCTTGCTCAGCAGGGAGTCTGCTTCTCCCTCTGCCTGCCTATGCTCGTTCGCTCTCTCTCCCTCTCTCTCTGACAAATAAATAAATAAAATCTTAAAAAAAAAAAAAGAAACTCTTAGAAACAAGTGGCTTCGGCAAGAAACTGCATATGACTTTTGAGATTGTGTAGGGAGTGTCTTCGGTAGATGGAGACCCAGGCACTGGAGAAACAAGGATCTAAGGCATTGTTAACGTCAGTGTTCCTACATGTCATCTTTCAAAACGAAATCCAGTTTATTTGGTGTTTAAACACCAGCAAAACCAGGAAGTTTTCCCCCGTTCTTGCCACATGCCAAAATACTTGTGCCTGCTTCTTTTCTTTGTCCGAAGACAGGTTTTGAAATACAGGATGTAAGTCATTACCATGCTCCGCTGCTTCATACGTGTCTTCTGCTGGTCTCTGGAAAGAAACAAAGTTGCCAATGAGAGCTGAGTGTTTGCTGCAGCAGAATTCCACCTTGTCCCTGTAGAAGAGAATTCTCAGAAGCCGCGACTGTTCAGCTAGCTCAGGGTAAACCCATTCACCTTTGCTCCTTTACTCACTAGGCATATTTTCAAGACAAAACAAAGTCTTGATGGAGCGGTTTTGTGTTTCACTGACTGCAGAATCCCTTGTCAGAACTTGTTTAAAAGGCAGATTGGAAACACCGACTCTCAAGATCTGAGCTGTAGGCCTGGGGCGGGGCCCAGGAAACTGACTTTTCAACCAGGGCTTGGGGGTTGAGCGTCTCTTCTTCTTTTCTTTTCTTTTTTTTTTTTTTCCCCAAGATCATCTTGAAAGATTTTATTTATTTATTTGGCAGACAGAGATCACCAGTAGGCAGAGAGGCAGGCAGAGGGGGGCGGGGAGCAGGCTCCCTGCTGAGTAGAGAGCCCATGCGGGCTGGATCCCAGGACCCTGAGATCATGACCTGAGCTGAAGGCAGAGACTTTAACCCACTGAGCCACCCAGGTGCCCCTGAGCATCTCTTTAGTGAGTTTGTGGGTAGTAGGGTAAATAACTTGGATAAGCAGGAACAAATAACAGGAAAATATTAATTGAGCTAAGGTGGGAAAGCTACTAATCTTATCGTTGGTCTTTCAAAGCAGGTAGTTTCAGTATGATGCAGATAGGGACCTTAAGATCCCTTTTAAATCAAGCATCACAGTTTAGAACTTATTTTGTACCCAGTTTCAGGCGAGGTCAGTGGAGACCCATGAGGAATCTCAACCCTGCTAACCTCTTTCAGTCCCGCCCCTTTCCAAGTCACTCCAAAAAACCCTATAATTTTGATAAAGATGGCATGTTATTCATAGCTTCAAGACAAGGCAGGCCTCTGGCCTCCCATTTGGGCCAAATTGCTGCCAGTAAAAGCCTACTGTATAAATATTCTACAGACACTGCTCTGCTAAGTGAAGAGCAAGAGGATAAACTACGGCAACCATGATACCATTCAGCGTCCCTGGCTTCTTGAAACATCATTTTGTCAAAGTCAAAGTCAAACAAAGAAAATAAGCTTTATCTTACCTTAAAAGTGTGTTCTCTCTTTGCAAAAACGAATACTGGTTGAGCAATGACAGATTTTTCTGTAAAAGAAAAAGAACAGACAAAAAGTCAAATTATATTTGGACAAATTTTTTTAAAAAGATTTTATTTTTATTATTTATTTGACAGACAGAGATCACAAGCAGGCAGAGAGAGAGAAAAGCCGGCTCCCTGCTGAGCAGAGAGCCCAATGAGGGGCTCGATCCCAGGACCCTGATCATGACCTGAGCTGAAGGCAGAGGCTTAACCCACTGAGCCACCCAGTTGCCCCATATTTGGACAAATTTAATACCACCTAAGGATATTTGAAGATTTTTGTTGTTTCATTTTGTATTTTTCCTGCCTTTGGGTAAAATCCAAACTGTTTTTACATGGACACTATAACTTGCATATTTACAAATGATTTTAACAGTTAATTACAGAAATAAATACTGGGGGAAAGCGATAATAATGTGTTTCCATAAAGAGTGAGATCATCCCATTAAAAGAACACACTTTAAGTGTTTAAAGAAAACAAAGTATAATTACCTGCATTCAGAATATCATTAGGACATCGTGATTAACATCTTTGCTTTTAGAATGAAAAAATGTAAGGAGTGAAAAATCTCATCTAAAAATAGTTCTTCTACTTGGGTTGGATCTCAAGGTAAAAATGGTATAGATATATTGCATTCCATCCTTAGAATGATCCAGAAATGATCTATATTTCCTTGATTGAAGTAGTCATACACTGACTAAGAATCATACACTAAGTCATACACTGACTATTTAGACTAAGAATCAGTCTTAGTCTTTTGTCCTCAGCCTGGCTGACCTTATTAATCTTTTCTATTTTCCTACCTCAGGTAAGACAACAGAGAGAAACTAATTTACTGTAGGTTATAAATGAATGATAACAACTTTAAATATCAGGACTCCAGGATTCTAAGGGAAAATGACATGCTTGTTAAAAGCCTGAGCCCTGGAGTTAGGCACGTGTAGCACTAATACTTGGGGAAATAATATGTTTGTACCTTTAATTTCCTCATCTGAAAACAAAACAAAGATTATAACAGTAGTTACCTCACAGAGTTTATGGGACAATTAAATGGATTTTTGGATGTAAGTACTCAGATTTTTACAAGACAAAAATAAAAAAGAGGAAATATCTTTAAAGAAAGGATTTTAAATATGTGGCATGCCACCAATCTCCATTCTAAAACTTTTAGCTGACATTGCCAGTTTATGACAACTCTCTTTTTTCCTTTCTATCTTTCCTCCTTTCTTCCTTTCCGTCTTTCTTTCTTTCCGCCTTTCTTTCTTTCCGCCTTTCTTTCTTTCTTTCTTTCTTTCTTTCTTTCTTTCTTTCTTTCTTTCTTTCTTTCTTTTTCTCTTTCCTTCTTTCTTAAATTGAAGTATAAGTGACAACACTTTCTTAATGAGACCAAATATGATCTTAGAATTTTCTCATTATAGGTTTCCAGCAGCCATTACCAATATATTGTCCTAGAATACAAGCTAAGGTAATTTGCCCTCCCTGGGCTGAATAAATAAAACTCTCACTGAGGAGTTTCAAGGAACTCTCAGACAATTACTTTTTTTTTTAATATGCTAGGAAGGGGTCTTCCAGTTCCCCATAATCTAATCCCATAAGAGAGTGCCAAAACTCTGCCAGACCACCCTTGCCAAGCTCCTGGGCCCTGTGATCTTGGGTACCTTCTTTCAGTCCAGTGAGGTTAAACTGTTCACTTTTTCATGCAAGCGCTTACCACACTGGCTGCCCTTGGAGCCAAGGGAGCCCCAGCAGAAAATGCACAAGAACATATTGGCACTCCCATCCATATTAAACTATAGCTCAGTGCTCTGTTCCTTCTTGAACAGGCTCCTCTTCCAGCAATTACATGAGATTTAAGAAAAGAGAACTGTAGTGACTTTGAAAGAAAATTGTCTTTGTGAATGTTTTGGGGGATACTTATGAATTAGAATTATAAATAAGCCTCTTCTAAACTGGCCTTAGGGTAGTTCTGCCTAAAATAGCATGAGGAGGGACGCCTGGGTGGCTTAGTTGGTTAAGCGGCTGCCTTCGGCTCAGGTCATGATCCCAGCGTCCTGGGATCGAGTCCCACATCGGGCTCCTTGCTCAGCAGGGAGCCTGCTTCTCCCTCTACCTCTGCCTGCCTCTCTGTCTGCCTGTGCTTGCTCCTGCTCTCTCTCTCTCTCTCTGACAAATAAATAAATAAAAATCTTTAAAATAGCATGAGGAGCCCCAACCCTAGACAAAGGACATGCTAACTTTCCCTTGATCAAAACATGCAGCTAAACGCAGGCAAAAGCAATCTTCTGGGTAGCATTATGTGTTCCTTGCAGCTTGGAGGACCTATGATAGAATAAGTACATCACTGTTGTTCATTAATTCAATGAATATTTATTAAGCATCTTTTTTGTGCCAGCCACTGTGCTATGACAGGTGTATACACCGTCTGATTGAAGGTACAGTAGCCTCAACCTAACCACCTTCTCCCCCCTGACACTGCGCAGCACGGTGGTTGGAAAGCAGAGACTCTCCTCATCTCCTCCTCCATCTGGATGCTCCCAAACAACTCTTTTGGCTCCAAAGACAACGCCAAAAGAAAGCATTTTTCAAGCCATCAGATCCATAACAGTTTTCTTACTTGACCCAGTAGGAAAATTTCAAAATATAAGCAAGGTTTCTTATGATTTTATATATATATATACATATATGTGCATATTTTTATAAGATATATATTTTTATAATATATATATGCATTTTTTTAAGATTTTATTTATTTATTTGACAGACAGAGATCACAAGTAGTCAGAGAGGCAGGCAGAGAGAGAGGAGGAAGCAGGCTCCCCTTGGAGCAGAGAGCTCGATGTGGGGCTCCATCCCAGGACCCTGGGATCATGACCTGAGCCCAAGGCAAAGGCTTTAACCCACTGAGCCACCCAGTGCCCCTGATTTTATATTTTTAAATTTATCCTGTTTTCTTTCTGATGTAGTCATTGATCAACCCATTTATTCATAAAATGTGTATTGAGGATTGACTGTGTACAAGACACCTTGCAAGGCAAGAGAGAGAGGACAAGTGGTACAAGATGAGGCTGAAAGTGAGTGAATAGAAACTTCTTTTTCTCCTCTTCTAATAAGTATCACAGTTTCCCCCTCCCCCAGTTTTAGGTGGATTGCAAGGCCTTGTCCCTGCCCTTACTTCTGTATGTTTAACTGACGGTCTCTGACAAACCTGCTTCATCTAGGAAAGTAACTGGAGGATTTTCTCAATGAATCACCTAAGAGAAGGAGGTTCAAAAGGATCTGTGTAGCCAAAAGCAGATGCAGAAGAGGAGGAAGACCCTGAACATGCAGTACCACTGACTCAGAGCATCGGGAGTGGGGTGGGCTCCGCTAGGGGCTCCAAGTTTCTGCTACACAGTTTCTCCCACGTAGAGTCCTGCGGACTGCCTCTCTGCTGCATTGGTAGTTTAGGAAAAGAGAAAACTGAGTCATCTGAACTGGGAACCAGGCTACTCTAGCCAGGGCCAGAAAGGTTCTGGAAACAGAGTTGGCAGGAAAGAAAGTGGCAACAGCCCCCCTGCAGAGGGGCCGGCCCTGCCAAATGGGTCACTTCTTAATTGCTACCAGGACTGGAATTATCCACTTGGACCGAGGCCCTGGTGAGTCCTGCATTTTCCTCTCCCCTTCTTCCTGGACCTATCCACATGTCTGCCACATCCTCTTCTCTAATTTCTTCTCCATGTGCACTCTTATCCCAGGCTTTTTTACTTGTGTCCATCTCTGGGACTGGTCAAAGCATGGATTTTGGAGCTGTGAAGTTTAATGGTCCTAGAACTGTTCTGGTTTTGTTTTTTTTTAATTACTCTAAGCTTCAGCTTTATCACCTCTCTTTGTATATATTTTGAAAAGGTTGTCATGAGGACTGAAGCAACATATGCATATGAGCACCTGGTACAGCTTCCTCTACAAACCTGTTTGGAACAAAGCAGAACCTCATCTATCATCCATCCATCAATCCATCTATCCATCCATTCTCCATATACGCACACGTCTCTCCATATATCCAGATATTTGCAATATGTTCCGTATCTACCAATCGATCCATCCACCCATCCATAAACATATAGCAATATATCAGACTACACTTTGCACAGAAGACATTCACTAAAAGTCAGATTCCCTGCCCTCCTCCTCCTCTGCCATCCAATGTTACATGTAGGAACCCTGTGACTCTTGTTAGTCTCGGGGAAACGTCTCATTGTTCCTCAAGGCTCTTTCTCTTTCCTTTCACTCATTACCTTATCTTTACCCCTAGTTTTCTTCTCCCTTCTCCTCCTTGAGCTCCTATATTTCTTCTTCTTTTACTCAGGAAGTTCCTGAATTCAGGCTGTGGCCCATACATAGTTTTAGAGATTGTTGGTCCTCGACATGTAGTCCAGATCGACCAGTAGCATTATAGGGTGCTTATTAGAAATGCAGACTCTCAGGCCCCACCCCAGACCTACAGAATGAGCATTTGGATTTGACACTATCCCCAGGTGATGGATATACATATTTAAGAAGCAGTCCTCTAGACAACTCCTGGTTTCTTTCATCTGAGACCAAATTTAGGAAGATGACAGTAGAGACTGGTAGAGTCAATGATTAAACCTCCAGATGCTCTAAGTAACCTGACAATTAATGAGAAAATGATTATTACTCAAACCACGTACTACGATTTTTATGACTCAATGTCGGGTGAAGTCAAGGGCTACTCAGAAGACTTAACTAGAAATCTCTGTAGTAAGGATATTAAAATATTGACATTGATATTGAAATCAGTCATTCAGCTATTTTGCTTAAAGCAATTACTGATTTCCTCTCTAATGCAAAAGTTGGTTTGCTGCTTTGATGTGCCTGAAGTCTGACTTTTTTCCCTTGAAAACTGTTTTCAGAAAATGTCTCTGCTTGAGATTATTATTATTGTTTTTTTTTATTTTTTAAAAAATATTTTATTTATTTGACAGAGATTACAAGTAGACAGAGAGGCAGGCAGAGAGAGGAAGGGAAGCAGGCTCCCTGCTGAGCAGAGAGCCTAATGTGGGGCTCAATTCCAGGACCCTGGAATCATGACCTGAGCCGAAGGCAGAGGCTTTAAACCCACTGAGCCACCCAGGTGCCCCGAGATTATTGTTATTGTTTTAAAGATTTTGTTTATTTGACAGAGAGAGAGGGAACGCAAGCAGGGGGAGTGGGAGAGGGAGAAGCAGGCTTCCCACCAAGCAGGGAGCCCCATGTCGGGCTCAATCCCAGGACCCTGGGATCATGACCTGAGCCAAAGGAAGATGCTTAATGACTGTGCCACCCAGGTGCCACTCTGCTTGAGGTTATTAAATGTTGATTAAAATGTTCATTTCTGCAAGGCAAAAAAATTAGACGAAAAGCATAAACTACATCAAAAACCTTGTCATAGTACTGATATTCTTCAACAAAAATCAGAAACACCTAAAGTTTCAACTCTAAAAATGATCTCTTCTGTAGAAAAAATAGACAAATCATAGCAAGTGAACTTAATCTCTGTATGGGACCCCAGAAAGAGTTAATTTTAATTAAATCATTTGGTGTAGAACATCTGGCAAAATCATTCTGTCAATCAAAACACAATGGTGAAGGAGAAAAACAGGCTTTATACTTCCGTATTCTGCAATTGTCCCCCAAAATATATGGTCATCACGTGCATTGTGCTTTATATTTGGGGGTGATCAGTAACTTTTAAAATAGATATCATAACACACTCCTCTAAATTTTAATATTATTCCTGGGTCAAAACACAACTCTTTGAATTATTTCTTTTTTCATTCTTAAAGACAGTAGCTACCATGTGATATGCTTATGCATGTCATGATTAGTCTTTATCCTTTTGCCTTGAAGTGTTTAACTCAATATGACTTTTGAGAAGTAGCATAAAGGGGCACCTGGGTGGCTCAGTCCTTAAGCATCTGCCTTTGGCTCAGGTCATGATCTCAGAGTCCTGGGATAGAGTCCCACATCAAGCCCCACATTGAGCCTCCATCGGGCTCCCTGCTCAGTGGGAAGCCTGCTTCTCCCTCTCCCACTCCCCCTGCTTGTGTTCCCTATCTTGCTGTCTCTCCCTCTGTCCAAAAAAGAAAAAAAGGAAGAGAAAAAAGAAGTGGCATGGCATGAAAAATTAGACCTTGGTGATCTCCCAAAATGCTTCTTTTATGGACTGGTGTAATAGAAAACCTTACATTTGCATCATACTTCACCTACTGTAAAACAGGTTGAAATACATCAGATTTTGGTGGCTACTCGGGGCCAGAATGCATGGTTTTAAACATCTAAGCTTCGGCAGAAAACAGACCTGGATTCAAATTCCATCTCCTGAACCTACTAACATGAGCTAGGGCAGGTTTCCTCATCTGTAAAATGGAGAGCATAGAACATTCTTCAGAGTTGTAAGGACTAAGCAAGTTAAAGTGGTGGCGGACACAAAATGCTCAGAAAGCTCTGCTCTTACTGCATTACAGCATTCTCAGAAGAAACGTTATGAAACCCGTGTGTTTAGAGAAAAGAACGGCTCTAAAATTACCAGATGTGCCCAAGATCATACTTATGGATAAAGCACATGAGAGCAGATTCCAAATCTGGAGCTTTGTCTTGTAAACGAGACTCCCCCCCGACCCCCCTGCCCCCGTTTCCACTGTGAGTGAAATGACTACTGGCCAGCTTCCTGACACTGTGAGATGCCCGGGCTGTGATAGCTCCCCTCCTTCGGCGGTCTGTACAAGCCTCGCTGAGAGACCATCTCAGACTGTGTCAGTCTCCCTGCACTTCGGTTTTGCTCTCTGTAAACACTGTAAGAGGCTTCACATAATCTCACCATTTCTGTTCCCATTCTGATGAAAGAGGTTATTCGAGAATGTTGGCAGACCAGTGGCCTGGTGAGCCTTGCCATCCAAAATCTCCATGTCAATATATATATCCAACCACTGACAAAAACAGCTCAGACCAGTGTGTTACTTTTGACAGAGCATACCCACTTCTCCGTAATTTGAAGGAGCTATTTTATTGATAAGTGAAATAATTTTGTGATAAAGTTTCTTGCGATCTTTAATGACTTGCATATGGTTACCGGCAACAAATGTGGGACTTCTGGATTGAGAATGCCAAAAAGGGCTGTTTCTCTCGACACTGTTCCTTTATGTCCATGGGGTAATAAAGATGGGGAACATGTTCTGGGATGTACTTGGTCAACTCGGAGCCATTTGGAAATACATATTTCATTTGACAGCGTTTATAAATCACATATTTTCCCCTCAGAATAACTTGCAGTGTGAAACTGCTTCCATATGTTAGGAATGGGTCTCTCCGTTTTGCTGAGGGAGGGGAAAGAGAAATATCATCTAAGTTTTATGACATGTTGAAGATTAATATTGAACAGGCACGTGCACAGGTTTAAAATGGTATCTTTTTATTTTAAGTAATTCTCTAGTGTTTCTGGGCTGCTAAAATTAAAGAGGCGATTTTGACACGAAGTATCATATTAGTAAGAATTAAGTCACCCGTCACATAGACTATTAATAAGTCAATATGGCTGAAGCATAGCTTCATACGTTGAATTCAGATAAATTTAAGCTCTTCCACTTCAGCAAAGAAGCACACTATTTTTAAATTCCTCCATGATTCCAAGGACACAGGCCGGATGGAGAAGTTTGATTGCAACCTCTACTAATTCCAAATCTCTTTTCCTTAAACTTATTCCTCTTTGAGCCTTTGAGCAAGCAGGAGAAAAGGCTCCTTGTTTTCTTGTTTCCACAGGAATAAATGGATGTTATTCCCCTGAGAACAAGACCTTGGAGGCCTAGGCCAGAAGAAAGGAGCAGAGCTGCCCACCCAAGGCGCTCATAAGCCCAGAAGCCCTGGACCTCATTCTCTTCTTGGGAACTCACAGAAGCCGGCAGGCGGGCATTCATCAGCACTGAAATGCCCTGCGGGCCCTCCTTGGGCACAGAACTGGACGGGAATAGAGTGATGCCTGCTGCACATACCTTGCTGCATTGATGTTAGAACTAATCTGGCAGAAGTAAAGGCCAGGTAGCAATTTGCAAAACATACCAGAAATATTTTGCTTACCATGCTACAAGAGAAAAACACTTTTCAAATTTATATGACTTGAAAAATTCTCAAGAAAACAGAGAACGATCCTTTAAATTCATTCATTTGTTACTTTCAAGTTTTTTTTTTAAACTGTGGGAAAAGATACATAACATAACATTTACCATTTTAACCATTTAAAATGTACAGTTCAGTGACGTTAGGTATATCCACACCGAGGTGTAACTATCTCGAGAACTTTTGCATAATCCCAAACTGAAACTCTGTGCACAAAGCACTATGCCTTCTTTTCACACCCCCCGCCCATGCCCTGTAACCACACTCAGCTCTGTCACTCTGTGAATCCAACTGCTCCAGGACACCTCGTGTAAGTGGAATCACACAATATTTGTCATTTTGTATCTGGCTTATTTCACTGGGCATAGGGTCTTCAAGGTTCATCTATGCTGGAACATGTATGAAGAATTTCATTCCTTTATAAGGCTGATTACTATCTCAGCGTATGTATGTAGCACATTTGGGGACTTTTTAAAAAAATCAGCTCTTCTTCATTTGTCTTCTCCTTTCCTTGTTCTCATTTGGCTGCATTTTTCTCTCTAGCACCCAGTTGCTTGCCTCCCCACGTGTTTCTCTCCCTCCACATTTCCTGTTCTCTCCCTCCCCCACATACTCATCATTTTCTCAACATGCTTAATATTAGGATTATTACACAAGTAAATACTCTTTCTATGGTATTTTCAAATGAGATAAAATGCAAGTTTATCTCATCTTGATTTTTTTTAAAGATTTTATTTATTTCCTTGACACAGAGAGAGAGAGATCACAAGTAGGCAGAGAGGCAGGCAGAGAGAGAGAGGGAAGCAGGCTCCCTGCTGAGCAGAGAGCCCGATGTGGGGCTGGATCCCAGGACCCTGGGATCATGACCTGAGCCAAAGGCAAGGGCTTTAACCCACTGAGCTACCGAGGCGCCCTCATCTTGATTTTTTATCCATTTTAGATACTTTTCTTATGTGGCCCTTTTATTATAAAATTCTCAGATAGATGTAGAAGGAACACAGGATGAGTTCTTTGCCCTATTATCTTTGAGGCACTTCTTTCCTCTGGTTTCAGTTTTTCTAGTGAAGATGGGTTGGAGAAAGTGGAATTTGAAGCTCTAACATTCAGTGATTAAGGAATATTAATTACTTGGGTGAACTTTTGGGGGAAAATGTATTGATCCCTTTAATAAACATTAATTGCCTGCTATGATCAAGATAATAGGCAATAACAATATTTTGAATTTAAATTAAATTTAAACTAATAAATGTGAGAAATGTCTACAAAGAATTAAAATGTGAGAAATGTCTACAAAGATGGAAAGACATTTGATACCTCTATTACCGTAGTTTTTGAAGATTTGTTTTCTAAATCTTTATGTTTTTTCCTCTGTATATTTGTAGCTGTTCTTTTCTAGAAGTCCCTCGAAATCTACTTTGCTTTGTCCTACTATCAAAACAATCCCGTCTACTAATTCACTTTAGCTTTTTCAATTTTCAGAAAGAAAAATGGCAAATAATACCAAAACATTAATCCATACATGAGAATGAAGTTCCTTGTGACAAAGTTGGTCTTGCTGGTTAAACAGCTTCTCCTAATCACCAGCGCTGGCCTAAGTCTTACCCACGCTCAGTTTATAAATACACACATGCACATGAGTCTTTGTCTGTGACTCCATTTCTCTGCAAGACAACTAAAGTTTAACACAGACAGCCCTAGCTCAAAAACGTCCATCTCCAGCAGGAAGGTGTTCTCCCTGCTTAACTCCTTCCTCTCTAGATGGTCACACACTTTCTTCATGAATTACCTCCTCTCATCAGAACTAGAAAGGTTGGTGCCCATTATTTAAACCAGTCATTACAGATGCCTACCGGAGAGGGACAGTGAAGTTACTGAGCTATAGTGTCTGGAAGTCTGGTCGTTTCTCTGCATCTGCGGAGGGAAAGGAATTTGTGTCCTGTTAGCTTTGGGTTCTTTTTAGACCCAAAGCCTATCCTGCACTGATACAGGCCACTTAGAAAAAATCCCTTTCTTCTCTCTCTTGTTCAAATCTGTAGGTCCATTTTTAACCCCTACCTCCTGGCTCAGCACACAGATGCAGGTTTCATATTCTTTTGCTGTGGCTTTAGTTAGCCTTGAAAGCCACTTCAGACTATCATCTCTCGCCGGTGGTCTAGATCTTTCTCCTATGACCTTGTACTTACTTATTGGCCATCCACGCAGGGTGAGTCTTCTAATTGCTGGGTAGAAAGAATGCAGCTTTTAACTGAATACGGGTATGTGCTGCATTTTGAATCCTGACTTTTGGATATCATGCTAGTTTTGAATCCTGACTTTTGGATATCATGTTAGTAGGTTTCATTAAAAAGCAGGGACGCCTGGGTGGCTCAGTTGGTTGAGCGGCTGCCTTCGGCTCGGGTCATGATCCCAGCGTCTTGGGATCGAGTCCCACATCGGGCTCCTTGCTTGGCGGGGGGGCCTGCTCCTCCCTCTGCCTCTGTCTGCCTGTGCTCGCTCTCTGTCTCTCTAAATAATAAATAAATAAAATCTTAAAAAAAAAAAAAAAAGCAACTCAGGTGTGAAACTTACCTTGCCTGAATGTTAAGATGTCAAGTCAAGTTAATGATTTAAGGTAGAAGTTGAGCCAGCTCTTTGAACGGAGTCCTCAGTTTAAATAAAAGAGTGAATGATAATAATGACATTTATTTAGCCCCTTTTTCATTTGGAGTTTTAGATACTTCTTGCGTATTTGGTTAAAACCCAAGTCATCTCTCCAAGGCTGTCTCAGCGCAGTTCCAAAACTGGTACAAAGCGACCTTTCACGCTTCGTGCAGGGAGAGATGGAGACCATGCGGTCACTGAGATTTAAGGGACAATTGCTCACCCAGGAAGCAGACCACCCACCTGCTCTGGGCTGGTAGGACTGCACTGTCACTGCTGCATTTTCTTACCTGTTTGTTTTAGGGTCAAATACACCCTTTTGGGAGACTGCTGGATGTGGTGAGCAGTTCATATAGGAATTAATTGGTGACTTCAATAACAACACATTTTAAACTGAATCGCAAATGGAGTTCATGGGCCAGCCATCACTCAGGTAGTATGCATATACTTAGTTGAGCATCTATCTTGTGCCCCCAAAAGAGGAAGCAAACATGGGTTAAAACACAGGCCCTGGAGTTTCTTGGGTTAGGATCTTGGCTCAAGACCCCAGCTGTAAGGTCTTGATGTTACCTACCTCATGGGACTTTAATAAAGAAATGAGCTAACACACGCAAAGTGCTTCAAACAGGGCCTGACACGTGACAAAATGTGATTTGTTAATAGGTGACATGGTAGCACTGTGCTTGGTCCCTGGTATAAACCCAAGTAACTGGTCCCAAAGAACTTGTACAACACAGTTGAGAAGGCAACATCCAAATGAATGAAAGAGTTAGGGCCAAATCACAGAATCTTGGTTTTGAAAGGGATCTGATCATTCTCTTAGGAGAACTTACCATCTGAGGTGTCTACAACATCCTCAACAGATGGCCTTCTGTAACACAGCATCAGGGTTAGAATGTGTGCTGTGGGCAGAGCTTACCAGCCCGTGGGCAGCAGCACCCTGCTGTATGAGCTACGTGGGTGCCAAGCTCAGGGTCCTTCATCTCATAGGCTCAGCCTCTTTTCTTCATCACCAAAATGTTGTGCAATTTCAGATTCATCTGTGTGGTTCCATGTGTCAGTAATTCAATCCTTTCTACTCCGGGCAGTATGCCAGTCTATGGACATACCACTTTGCTTATCCATTTACCTGCTTAGGTACATTTGGGTTGTTCATATATCAGAGCGCATAGGTATAACATCCACTATGAACATTCCTCTGCAAGCTTTCTGTGGACATATCATGTTCATTTCTCTTGGGAAAATACTTAAGAATGGAACTGAGTACCACAGAGTAGGCATAGATTTAACTCTAAAAGAAACTGCCAGACTGTTTTCCGAAGTGGTCACACCACTTCACAACAGTGAAGGGGAGTTCTGGTTGCTCTACATTCTCTGAAACACAGTAGCACTGGTGTATTAATTAATTAATTAATTTTTTTTTATTTATTTATTTGCACTGCTGTATTTAATTTTAGCCATTCTGGTGGATGTGAAGTGGTATCTCACAGTGTTTTTAATTTGCATTTCCCTGATGACTAACGATTTTGAGCATTTTTTGAGGTGCTTATTGGACATTTGTATATCCTTTTTCTAAATTGTCTTCCAGGTCATTTGCCTATTTTTAAAGCAAATTGTTGATATTGAGTTCTTTACATATTCTGATTATAAGCTTTTTTCAGATCTATATATCACAAGTGTTTTTTGCTAGTCTTCTTTTTTCCTGTTTTAAAAAATTTATTTTATTCATTTATTTATTTGAGAGAGAGACAGAGAGACGGAGAAAGCAAGAGAGAGCATGAGTGAGGAGGAGAGGGAGAAACAAGCTCCCCAGTATCAGGGAGCCCAACGGGGGGTCTCCATCCCACGACCCTGGGATCATGAGCCAAGCCGAAGGCAGATGCTTAATCGACTGAGTCACTCTCAGTCTTCTCTTTTCTTGTATTAATGCTATCTTTTAAACAACAAATATATTTTTTAAACAACAAATATTTTTTAATGTTGATAGTCTAGTTTATCTATTTTTTTGCGTGTTGAAAATTGTCTATACCAATTTTGTGAAAATATTTTCCTGTGTTTCCCTCTAGATGCTTTAGGGACTCAGCTTTTGTATTTTCATATTTCATCTCAAATTAATTTTTATGTGAGGAAGGTAATGAGGTCCATTTGTAGTAACATGTTTAGCCATTTGTTCCAGAGCTATTACGAAAAATATTACCTTTCCTTCTTTGAGTCATCTTGGTATCTTTGTCAAAATCAATTGGCCAAAAATGAATGAATCAATTTCTGGGCTCCTTCTTCTGTTTCAATAATCAACTTTCTATCTTTATACCAATATTACACCATCTCGATTATTGTATCTTGAAATCCCAAGCACAAATTGTCAACTTTGTTCTTCAAGATTCATTTAGCTCTTTTAGATTCTTTACACTTCCTTATAAATTTTAAATTAGCTTGCCAATGAAATAGAAAAGAGTCTACTGGAATTTTGATTGAGATGGCCTTCTCTCCCTGGATCAATTTGAGGAGGATTGATATCTTAATAATATTGAGCCTTCCAAATTGTGTATTTAGTTCAATATTCTTTCACTTTTCTCTGCATTTATTTAAGTGTATATACAGGTCTTGCACATATTTTGTTAAATTAATATTTAAGGTTTTTTTTTAGATTTTATTTATTTATTTGACAGACAGAGAGAGCCAGCGAGAGAGGGAACACAAGCAGGGAGAGTGGGAGAGGAAGAGGAAGAAGAAGGCTTCCGGCTGAGCAGGGAGCCTGATGGGGGCTTGATCCCAGGACCCTGGGATCATGACCCGAGCCAAAGGCAGATGATTAACGACTGAGCCATCTAGGTGTCCCAATCCTTAAATATATATATAATTTTATATATATAAAAGGTACTACTAAAAGAATATTTAAAAATTTTCAATTATTCTTTGCTAATATATAAAAATACAATTTTTTTTTTGTATATTGACTTTGTATGCTGTTATCTGTGACCTTGGTAAACTCATTTATTCTAGTATTTTTTCTTTTAATGAATTCCTAAAAGTTTTTCTATACCAGCTATCATCCATCTGTGAATATGGTTGTTTTTTTTTTTAAGATTTTATTTATTTGATAGGGAGATACACAGAGAGGGAACACAGGCAGGAGGAGTGGGAAAGTCAGAAGCAGGCTTCCCGCTGAGCAGGGAGCCCCATGCGGGGCTCAATCCCAGGACCCTAGGATCATGACCTGAGCCGAAGGCAGACACTTAACGACTGAGCCACCCAGGCACCCCTGTGAATATAGTTTTACCTGGTTTTTTTTCTATATGTAAGACTTTTATTTCTTTTTCTTAACCGAGTACCCTGGCTAGGACCTTCAGTCCTATCCCATAATGTTGAATAGAATTGATTATAATGGACATCCTTGTTTTCTTCCCAATCTTAGCAGTAAAGTGTTAAGTCTTTCATTGATAGTGAAAGTACTACAAGCATTCTTCATCAGGTAGAGGAAGTTCCCTTCTTTTCTAAATCCTTTTAGAGTTTTTACATGAGTAGCTGTTGAATTTTTTTTTTTTTTTGGTATCTTTCTGGCATAGTGTTAATCATAATATTCCTTTATTATCCTTCTAATAGCTAGCTGTAGGATCTGTAATAACACACTCTATCATTTCTGATATTTGGTAATATTTTATTTCTTTTTAGTGGAAATTAAGAGTTTATTAATTTTACTAATGATTTCAAAAAATAACTTTTGAGAATCAGAGATGAGTACAATATTTCTTTCTACTTTTGGTTTTGGGAATAGGAAAAATGAAGGTTTATTTTACTTTGTTTTTGGGGTTTTTTTTAAAGTCCAAATTCAGAAATGTAATTAGGGATGGCTTTGGGCAGCCACTGCTTTAAAAAAAATTTTGGTAAAATATACATACCATAAAATTTAGCATCTTGATAATTTTTAAGTCTACCATTCAATAGTGCTAACTGCATTCACATGTTTGTGCAATCAATCTCTAGAACCTATTCATCTTGCATTACTGAAACTCTGCACCATTCAATAATAACTCCCTAGTCCTGCTCCCAGCCCCTGGCAACTGCCATTCTGCATTCTGTATCTGTGAATGACTACTCTAGCCATCTCATATTAGTAGAATCGTATACTATTTATCTTTTTGTGACTTGCTTGTTTTATTTGGCATGATGTCCTCAAGATTTATCTGTGCTGTAGCATGTGTCAGAATTTCCTTTCTTTTTCAGGCTGAATAATATTTTATTGGATGTGTAGAGCACATTTTGTTTGTCTACTCATTTGTCAGTGGACAGATGGGTTTGCTTCCACCTTTTGGCTTTTGCGAATAATGCTGCTACGCACATGTTTGCAAGTATCTGCTTGAGTCCCTACTGTCTCCTTTTGGGGAGATACCCAGAAGTAGAATGGCTGGATCATATGATAATTCTATTTTTTGTTTTCAAGGAACCGCCATACTGTTTGCCACAGCAGATGCACCATTTTGCATTCCCACCAACAGTGCATACGGGTTCTAATTTCTTCACATTCTTGCCAACACTTGCTATTTTCTGTTTGCTTTTTGTTTTTTTTTTCTTTTGATGGTAGCCATCTTAATGAGTGTGAGGTGAGAAAATGAAGTTTAAGCCATTACATATATTTTACAAATCCTTATACATGAGCCATCTATTAAGGACGTTTTAATGGAAAGGATTCCTGTCCTAGGTGAGAGCTTGAATATGATCAAATCTAACAGAATATGAACTCTCTCCTTTCTAATTATCTTAAAGTGATCTGTATTTGTTTCCACCGATCTGTGCCTTTAAATGAGAGTAAAACGGTTTTGCAGGAAGGACAAAACTCATCCTAGCCTCCTTGAGGCTCCCTTTGGTGGAAGAAAAACAGAAATATGCACATGCCTTCTCCTTTGATCCTCGTTTATGTGGGCATGTATCATCCAAAAGATATCACGTTTGTCTACGCCATATCATAGTTTTAGAATCACAAAAAAGGAAAGCTAATACAAATCTATTTTGAGAAGCAATATATATATATTTCACCTTACCTTTTCATACAAAAGGCATTATTTCATTGTTTGCCACTATTGGGCTCCCTTTCTCATGCTTGTGTCTTCAAGTCTTAGCATTTAAATTTTTTAGGTGTTCTAAATTAAGTACGTTCATAAATGCTCACAGAATATATGAAGGGAGAAGAGAGGGCGTTTGCAGCACTCTATAGTTTAGACTTCGGAGCAAATTTGACTGCACAGTAAATAGGCCCCACTTAGCCTTTATATTTGTATTTACTAAGTTCAAAACTAAATTAAGTGCCTTCTGAAACCCTCAAGAGGAGTGTGGCTAAAATACAAAGAATAAGGGTGAATACAGCAAAGTCAGAAGATTATGGAATCAAATCACTTTTTCTTTCACCCAAAAAGTTGAAAAGGTATCATTAGCTGAGTTCTCATTACTGAATTCCTCTAAAAAAAAACACATGATAGAAAACAAACCTGGGAGATAAACGTCTTTGCATTCCTGGTGTCTAACACAGAATCCAGAAGGTGGCAAAAACTGCGCTGAGTAAGTAAGCGACTGAAGGCATTAATCTATTTTTCTTGACTTGCAGGAAACTGTCCTTACACTAAGAACAGAATTCATCCAGAAAATCATGGCCAAAGTATGATGTAATAAAGAATAGATCTGGTTTTTGTTCTCTATTCCTTGCACAGAGCTTCAAAACAATTTGACTTTCCCAACTAAGTGTCAGGTGTCTGTTTTGTTAATGAGGTGACTCCAGGCCACACCAAAAAGACCAAGCAAATATATAGTTGGAACTTCTAGCCCTACTTCCTATCCCCGACCTGCAGAGAGGGAAGAGAGACTGGAAATTGAGTTCAATAATAGTCAATGACTTAACCAATCACACCTATGTAATAAAGTCCCACATGAAAACTCTGGACACCCATGCTCACTGGAGCTTCCTAGTTGGTGATCTCACTGATGTCCTGGGAGAGTGGTAGACCCAGACTCCATGGCGACAGAACTCCTGAGCTCAGAACCCTCTCAAATCATGCCTTATGTATCTCTTCAGTTGGCTGTTCATCTGAATTCTTTATAATAAAATGGTACAAGGCTTTCTTGGATTCTATGAGTCATTCTAGTGAAGTTTTAAACCTGGGAGAGTTGTGGAAAACCTTGCATTTGCAATCACTTGGGCAGAAATGGAGGTGCCTGAATTTTTGTAGCTGGTGTTTGAAATGGTCAGTCCCATGAGACTGAGCCCTTAACTTTGGGAGTCTTCACTAACTTCGGATAATACCAGAATTGAGTTAAATTGTAACACACTCAGGTAGTGTCAGAATGAACAAAAGCAGAAGGAATCCTAATGCTGCCTAAGGATTTGCAGAGAAAGTTCTTTGATACAGACCAATGAAAAAAAAATTAAACACTGTAATGTTAGGAATCATGGATTCTATGAGACAGCTCTATAGGGCAGAAAGTGCACTGAAAGTAGGCCTTACTAACTACATAACCTTAGAAAAATCACTTGACTTTAAGGATTCCCAGTTTCCACATCTTTGAAATTGAGGAAATTGAGGCCACTTATAATAGTTAATTTTATATATCAGCTTGGCTGCACCACAGTGCCAGATATGTGGTCAAACATTATTCTGGATGTTTTGGTGAGGGTGATTTTGGGTAAGATTTACATTTAAACTGGTAGACTGTGAGTAAAGCAGATTGCCCTCTAGAACATTGGTGGGCCTCAACCAATCAGCTGAAAACTAACCTGCCCTGAGCAAGAAGAAATTTCAGATTTCAACAGCAACGTTGGTCAGCTCTTTGCCTGGGACTCCAGCTTGATGGCTGACACAGACGATTTTGGACTTGCCAGCTTCCCTAATTGTGTGAGGCACTATCTTTAAATACATTTTTTTTTAATTTCTAAAAAATTAAAATTAAAAAAATTTTAACCTAAAATTTTAAAGACTATTTTTAATTTTTAAAGGCTATCTATTTGAGAGAGAGAGAGATCAAGCAGGCAAGTGGGGGTAGGGGTAGGGGAGAGGGAGGGAATCTCAAGCAAACTCCACACCAAGCACAGAGCCCCACACGGGGCTTGATCCCAGGACCCTGAGACCATGACCTGAGCTGAAATCAAGAGTCGGATGCTCAACCAACTGAGCAACCCAGGTTTTATTTACTTAAAATAAATTTCTATCTTCATCTCTATCTCTTTCTCTATCTCTATCTACAGACACACACACACACACAACACACACGCATTCTATAGATTCTGTTTCTTTGGAGAATCTTGACTAATACATGACCTTGCATGACTGTTGTGAGAATTAAATAAGGTAATGTATTGAAAATTTTATAATTTTTAAAGCCTTTTAGAAATTTACTTTGTAAATTGTAAAGTATACAGCACTATAAAACATAAATATGGTGAAGTTTGCCTAGTACCTACATGTATTGTGTACTGAATGGTGTTGAGGTTTCACAGATACAGGTTAATGTTGACAAATGTGGTCTCAGATTAGAGTTAGAGATCAGTGGATTTGAACTCTCCTAGAAGAAGCTATCAGACAGCAACAAGTAGAGAGAGGATCTTCCTGGACTTCTGTTCCGGACTCTGTACCAGCTGTTGCTGTAGCAGGTAAACACTGGCTGGACTGGACACCACGGCTTAGTTGGCTTGACTCAACTCATGTACTCGGTGACCAGCACAGTGCTTTGCATAGTCACTGTCCAGAGAGTTGCTAGAGAACAAGTGACTTTTAGCTCACCCAAAAAGCACAGCTTTATGACATCAAGCACCTCAACATAGAGCGTGGAGGGCTAGAGAGTATGTACATGTTGAAACTGGTTGTGCCCTCGGAAGAGTTAAATGCCAACTAATCACAGCCCGTATACTAAGTTTAAAAAGCTGGAATTTCGGTGTGGCTCGGGGTGGGCCAAAGCCACAAACTCAGAATACTTCATGTATAAACCCGCAGCTGGACCTCACTCTCTGAAACTAAGGGCTTTGCTTTCTTGGACCTTTGCTGAACTTTGCATAATAGCAAGGTGCAAATAGCATGGAGGAAAAATCAAGGCCGCTACACTAAAAGAATACTTCTCAACTCTGGCACAGTAACTAGAACGCTATTCAGTAGCATAGCAAACACTGTGCAGCATCACTTGTCAGTTCAGACATCTAGAGGTCACACATCTACAGTTCTTGTAGCGGAATTACATTAGCATGCTTTATAACTTTATGGATTGTGGTTTATGCGGGCTGATATTTTGAGACTCGGTTGTGGAAGAATATGGTTGCTTTCAAAACATTCTAGGTGAAAGCTTCAGTCTGAGAAAAGAGACCAGACTTCTCGTCTTGTTGGTATTTTGGGAAGTATGTATGTCATCATAATGATATTTCCACTGTCCTCTGGATACGGCCAATATGAGGAGAGACTATTAAGACAGACTGCCTTCAGTGAAAACAACAGCGGGACAGTATTTCCACTTACAAAAATTGGGAAAAACTTTTAAAAATATTACCCCAGTATTACTGAGAATGTAAACTTCTGGTTGGAGGACCAATTGGTTAAACAAACAAACCACCAAACAAAAACAAAAACAAAAAAACACCAAAAAACCCCACAAAATATTAAAAACATACATATTCTTTGACTTCACAGTTTCACCACTAAGGATGTATCCCAAGAAAATAATCTTTCTCTGCAATGATTTATCCATTAGCTTATGTGAAACACAGTGTTGTTTGTTATAGTGAAAAAATAGTAATAAAATGTCCCACAGAGAGCTGCCTAAGGAATTTTGTTACATTTATTTAAAGGAATAGTATACAGCTGTTAAAAATAAGGTTGTAGGGGCACCTGGGTGGCTCAGTGGCCTAAGCCTCTGCCTTCGGCTCAGGTCATGGTCTCAGGGTCCTGGGATGGAGTCCCGCATTGGGCTCTCTGCTCATCAGGGAGCCTGCTTCCCCCTCTCTCTCTGCCTGCTGCTCTGCCTACTTGTGATCTCTGTCTGTCAAATAAATAAATGAAATCTTTAAAAAAGATTTTTTAAAAGGTTGTAGAAGAATATATGACATGGAGATCTGTTCATAATCAATTATTGAATTTAAAAGCAGTTTACAAGAGAACTATATGTGAAATAACTCTATTTAAAAGTCAAGTCAAGGAATAAGCTGTTCATGTGCACAGAAGAAAAGGCTAGAAGAATATACATTAAAATGTTAATAGCAACTACCTTTGGGTGATGATTTTTACCATCTCCTTAATGCTCTCCCTGGCAAATTTTATAGGATGAATATTATATTAGCAACGGTGTGGGGAGGTTACTTTAAGCATTTAAAACAAAATGAAAAGCCAACAAAAACCTAGGATGATTTAGAGTTTACTAACAGAAGGGTAAGAATTTTACAATGTTATGATTAAACCCTGGCACATTCCGGGACTTGACATGCTAAGGCAATTAGTTTAAAATAGCTTATAGGAGCCCTGATGATACAGAATGGTCTTAAAAGTTTCTGCTGTTTCCATTTCTCGTAAAGTATTTTCTACCACACTATGCCAAGCCTTGTACAGCATGAAGTCCAGGAACGAATGCAGGGAGGTGGCCTGACACTGTCTTGCAAATGTCAGCACAGAGATGCCACCTTGGAAATGGGAGTTTTCAGTGCATGAGCCAACACTCTCCATGCCGCTAAAATCTAAAAACTGCCTGTGGAAAAGTACATCAAGAGCTGGTAGCCTAGATCCATACACAGACAGATCCACCAGCTGTTATAGGGCAAGTTAGAAATGTCTGGGGCCAATACTCAGCCTCTGGGGAGTGATGATGTCATCTATGACAGCACCCTGCCTTTTCCCCAAGTGTCCTTTGCTGTCCGTGACAGAATGGATTGGAGGGATCCTCTTGGCTATTCATGTCCACCGTCTGCCACTAATCGATGCAGCTGGGGAGTAGATGTGAAATTTTAAAAAGACTGATGGTGAAACTGGCTGCCAAGTAGATAGTTTAGTCTGAATGAGGACCCATCACGTGAAATGTGACACTTCTCCCTGTCTGTCTCCAGCTGTTCCTACATCATAACAGGAAGAGAGTTAAGAATATATTTATTTTTCCCACAGATGAATGAGTCAGAAACCCAGGCAAAAATTAGGTTTAAACTCTAAATCCAAAAATGTGCCATTAGTGGCAGGGCAGGGAAGATGGTTCCAGGCTAACTTAAAGCTACTCTCAGCAAATTCCCCTTGTAGCGGATTCTGCTTTGCCTGGATGGGCGTTTTGAATTACACAAGTCTAACACACTCTAGAAAAATGACAGTGGCCAGATGTTTAAGCATACAAGCCTCCGAGCTGCAAGCCCAAGGAATATGCTTTCTTGATAGTCTCCCACGGTCCTTTTAAAACCAATAGTAGGTCCAAGTTAACTCACCCTCACGCATCACAAGTATGTCCAGTCTCAGAGTTAAAAGAAGATGGTAAATTATTTCACAACCAGAGATTCCCCAGGTACTTCCCCAGCCTACCATTCTTCCTGAAATGCAAATGGCCCAGAGATCACTGAACACATAGCCCATTAGCCTGGCCGACTCACCTTGCGGTTGCTGGTCTTCTGGGAGCTTCAGTTTACAGGTGTACAAACTGTTAAACAGGTGGCTGCTGCCTTTTCTTTGTACGGTAGACATGGTGCTGGCAATAGGGCTGTGGCTGCCGTCTCACTAGGGCATTTCCTTCCCTTGGACAGTCACCTAAAATGGTCTTCATCAGCCACCCAGAGCCACAAAGAAGCATGCAGGTCCTGCCCTTGAGGGTAAAACATTTACTTCTCTAATAAACTTCCAAGTGTTTCCGAGTCATGATTCTTGAAATAAATATTTACCAGTTTAATTTCCCCTACATACAAAGATGCCAATTCGTTTGGATAAAAACACAACTTAATTCTTCTTTCATTTCAAAGCGCTTTGAAGCTTTCCCCCCTTCTAGTGTAAAATCCTACAAAATAACTATTTCTAACCAATTACAGTTTGGGCAATTCTTGCCTCATCCGTTGACATGAAATCGAATGCCTCTGGCATTTACAGAGGACGGCTAGAGTAATAGACGCAAAATTTAAAAAGTCCTGCTGAGTTAAATCAAATGATTTCGAAGCCTGGGCTGAGTTACCCTTCGTGACAGCTGAAAGTGAACGGTTCTTAAGGGAAGCTGAGGGAGGAGGAGCCGAGGGAGCGAGGCTGATTAGCATAAAGAGGCCGGCAAGAAATGGCATTGGAGTCGCTTTGAATGATAGTGACCAAAGCAGGGATTCTAAAAAGATGCCCTGATGTTACAGTAATCACATACCCGACTTCTGCTACTTTGTAATTCAAACAAAAGCTCAGAGCAGAGGCTTATACTGCGTGGATATTCATTTGCACATGCAACAGCTAAAGGGTATAACTGGAACCGGTAATGAGCTCATGGAAATATACTGCTGGAACTTTCAGTTTCTGTAAACACCTCTGAGTCTTCAGAAGGGGGGCAGTTACGGAGCAGCCTGCCTGCCAACACAACTATTTGGTGTTCTGGAAGACAAATAAACATGTAAAACATTATCTTTCCAGCAATCTACCTCTCTTTCCCCTTGCACTCTCTATTTCCACTTCTAGGTCATAAAACACAGCTTTCTCCAGGGTTTTCTTGTGCTGCCAAAGCATATTTCATTGAAATATTCATTGAAGTAATAGGATATTGGATTATAAAAAGCAAACCCTGAGCACCTTTCATTTGACTGGGAACCCTGCTACCTCTGAAGTTGTAATGAATGTTAGCAGGTCCTGCCCTTTAAGATTCACAGCTCCATAGATTCTGAACCCAGGTGGTGGGCTGGGGCAAAGGAGAAAGGCAGAGTGGTCAGCCTCAAAGTCTGGGTGGTGCAGCTTCCTGGGTATATTTGGAAATTGGTGCTAAACCTGACACCTTAAACTAGGTTACCCGCTAGCCAGATCTGGGTAAGCCCTTCTCCAACTTTGACACAGTTAACAAGTCCCCAAGCATCCTCAGAGTTATGAAAAGTCTTCTGCTCTGTGTGCTTGCTCTTTCACAATTACTGTTATTTATTAAACTGCTTTTATTATTTCAATAGCTTACTTATTGTAGTTTGAGGTCCCTCACAGTGCAACAGGTTATAGAAGTACGTAGCACATCTTCTTTATCCATCCATCTGTTGATGGACATCTAGGTTCGGGAGGGAGACAAACCATAAGTGACTCTTAATTTCGCAAAACAAACTGAAGGTTGCCAGGGGGAGAGGGGTAGGGAGAGGGTGGTGGGGTTATGGACATTGGGGAGGGTATGTGCTATGGTGAGTGCTGTGAAGTGTGTAAACCCGGCGATTCACAGACCTGTACCCCTGGGGCTCATAATACGTTATATGGTTATAAAAAATTAAAAAATTATTTAAAAAAAAGAACGTAGCTACTTGGAAAGAGATTGTTGTTACTAGAGAAAGCATTAGAGAATGCTTTAATGGTTGGCATTTGTCTCCTACAGTCATGGTAGAAGGCTGGTGGAGGCATAAAGCTATCGATATTCTCTCAAGTTGCGGACCTCACTAATAAGCCTATTATTATATAGGTAAGTTGAATAACCCACAAAATTGTAAGCCAGCCCTTGAGAGAAATGGATTCTTCAAAAAAAAAGTCTTATAATGAGAAATTTAAAACATACATATGAATAGGTAGAAAGAGTAGCATAATAAGTCCTATGCACCATCACTTGGATTAATCATTATCAACTCACGGTCAGTCTTATTTCAAATCTGTTTCATCAAAGCCACTCTTGTCCCCCACCCCACCACTGGATTTGAAGCTTCCCAGAGATTGTTGCTTTCATAAATATTTCAATATGTATTTCTAAAATGCAAGGACTTTGAAAAAGAGAGCCATAATAAAATTGTCACTCTTTTAATATTTAAACCCAATTCCTTAATGTAATTGATTATTCAGGTGGTGTTCTTATTTTCCTGGTGCCCCATAATTTAAAAAAATTTACATTCTGTTCAAATTGGGACCCCAAGGTCCACACATTGTCTTTGGTTGATATGTGTCATAAGTCTTTTAACATTCTGTAGGTTTCTCTCTGAGAGAAAATATTGCTTAGGGATTAATATCTACATTTACCCTGATTTATGTCTGATTTTTCAAGGAAGCCCTAGACGCCTCCAATTTTCTCATGCATGGGTGTAAAGCTGAGAGGAAAGGAATGGTCAACTAACCGCGGAGGCTAAAACAAACAGCTTTCTAGCCCTGGCACTCCTAATTGGTGTACTGTGTAACCTTGAACCAAGTACTTAACATCTCTGAGTTTGTGTCTTCATTTGTTAAATGAAAAAAACTTTTGGTAACCAATGCAAGAAATTATTCAACATTCATTCTGTGAACATAAAGACCTGAGAAAGGAAAAAGAAATAGATTTAAACCTAAAAATATGAATAGGATCAGGGAGTGTATTTGAAAATCTAAGCCCTTGATTTTCAAACCTGGCTGAGTAATTACTCTGGGAATGTCATAAAGGGGCCTGGCCCTGAAATGCAGAGTCAGAGATATGGGATGGTATCTGAAATATATCTATATCTATATCTATATCAATATAGATATATAGATATTCTTTTTCACCTAACTCTCCCACCCCCAAGCTTCATTGATATATAATGGACACAGAACCTCCTGTAAGTTTAAGGTGTACAACATGGTGATTTGATACACTTATATCTTGACAGATGATTACCACTATAACATTAGCTACACCTCATCCCGCCACATAATCACCATTTGTTTTCCGAGGTGGGAATGCTTAAAATCCACTCTCTTAGCAACATTCAAGTACATGATACAGTAGTATTAGCTATAATCCCAATCTTATAACTGTAAATGTTTACTCTTGACCAATATACTTCCATTTCCCCCACCCCCAATCCTGGTTGCCACCACTCCATTCTCTGATTCTCTGAGTTTGACTATTTTAGATGGAATATTTTAAAAGTCCGCCTATCAAGGTACATAAGCATAATCTGTTTAAATATATCTGGTATACTCCATTATTTCTTTCATCATATCTTTCTTGAGGGCTGATGAAACCGAACAAGAACTCCCTAAACATAGTTTCCAGTGCCACAACATAAAGGACTAGGGACAATACCAGGGGAGACTTGCTGCCTGGTTCCCCTGAGTCCCACCGTCATGCATCATTGAGTCAGCCCTGGGCAGCAACCCTGTGTTTGATGGTGTTAAGGAGATTCCTGGGCTCCTACATTGCATGATGGGTCACATGCCTGCTCTGAGAGGAGTCTCTGTTTGACTCACCAATTTCCACTGGAAATAAGCTAGTGTAGCTGAAGCCAGAGTTTTATAGGAATATATAAAATAACATCAACTGCATCAGCCATAGTAAGAATTTGCTATAGTAAGCCATACTCTTATTTTTCAGAGACACTACCGAGTTAGTGGTACATAATGGACATAATATACTTTGTTTTTTGGTTGTAAATAAAAGCAAGGAGTCAGACTATAGAAAGTGAAGTCCAGTTGGGTCAAAAAAAAAACAAAACAGGTGAATAATTTGGCATTTTTTAAACTTGCAGTTTGAGTAAAAATGAATTAGAATTTCTATGAAATTCAAGCTTCATCCCTTGTCAACTCTCTGTGATGTCAAAAAGATGCCACTGTTGAATGCAAGTTGGTACAGCCACTCTGGAAAACAGTAAGGAGGTTCTACAGAAACTAAAAATAGAGCTACACTACAACCCAGTAATAGCACTGCTGGGTATTTACCCCGAAGATACAGATGTAGTGAAAAGAAAGGGCACATGCACCCCAATGTCCATAGCAGCAATGTCCACAATAGCCAAAGTGTTGAAGGATCTGAGATACCTTTCAACAGATGAACAAATAAAGAAGATGTGATTCATACATACAATGAAATATTACTCAACCATCAGAAAGGATGACTACCTCCCATTTACATCGACATGGGTGGAACTGTAGGGGATTATGCTGAGTAAAATAAGTCAATCAGAGAAAGACAGTTATCGTATGGTTTCACTCATATGTGGAATATAAGGAATAGTGCAGAGGATCGGAGGGGAAGGGAGGGAGAACTGAATGGAAGAAAGGGAGACACACCATGAGAGACTCTTGATCCAGGAAACAAATTGAGGTTTGCAGTAAGGGAGGTGGATGGGGGAATGGGGTAACTGAGTGATGGGCATTAAGGAGGGCACGTGATGTGATGAGCACCGAGTGTTATACGCAACTAATGAAGCATTGAACATTACGTCAAAAACTAATGATGTACTATATTTTGGTTAATTGAATTCAAACTTTAAAAAAATGATGCCACTGGGACGCCTGGGTGGCTCAGTTGGTTAAGCGCCTGCCTTCAGCTCGGGTCATGATCCCAGCGTCCTGGGATCGAGTCCCACATCGGGCTCGTTGCTCGGCAGGGAGCCTGCTTCTCCCTCTGCCTCTGCCTGCCTCTCTGTCTGCCTGTGCTCGCTCGCTCTCTCTCTCTGACAAATAAATAAATAAAATCTTTTAAAAAAAATGATGCCACTATTTTTCTTGGTCTGGATTCCTCCTTCTCTCCCATATACTCTTTGCTTGACCTGTGTCTTTGTACTCCCAGGGGGGTAGAGTGGAATGGCACATCACAGGTAAATAATCTTATCAGCTGGTGTGTTTGGGGTAGATACTGGAAAAATTGATATTTTAGGATGAGAACTTAGCTCAGAATGCGTAGTACTTAGTTGAATGATATAAATGGTCCTAGGTTTATAGGAGTTTTTGTCTTTCAGCTGAACCATGTTTAAAAAGTAGGAGCACGTGCACTGTACATTAGTATACAAGTGAGTTACTTGTTTAGTTAATAACCTGCCTTGTTTCAAAAGTATTTGTGATATTTAGTGTACAAGTATATCTACTCTTTGATAGTCTTTGGGCTGCTTTGAATGACAACTATAACATAAATAAAAAGCAGCAATATTGCATTTATCACTCTTATCCTCAAATAATAGGATAAAAGACCCTCAACAGAATGCAAATATGAAAATCATGGAAAGCCAGAGCCTCACTATGACCCCCCAAGCACTGAAGGATTATCACATGGTCATTTTAGTTCAACACTGGGGAACTAGTGTTAAGACTTTAGAATTTCTATTGATTTTAAATAACAGACCTTCTGCTCCTTTATATCATTGCCTGGTAGATTTTTTTTTTCCTAAATCACTCTTCCTTTCACCAAAGACACGGTGGAGGAGACTTTTGAGTTTCAGCATCTCACAATGGCTTATGCAACGTGTATATCTTAAAATACCAGCAAGGCAGGTTTTTGTGGTTGTCTAGAGTTGTGTTACTCTAAGTCACTGTATGTTTTTAGCTCAAAGAATTTCTTAGGTAGCACAGTTGGCTGGATTCACATAATTTCTATTTGTCAAAACATAGGCAATGCAAATAGTGGCATTAGAGATTGTTCTGCTTGAATACTTGTTCCTCTCCATGAATTCAGGAGGCTATGCTGGCATAGCCCCAAACTGCTTACTTATTAAAGGCGCTCACTATTCGGAAATTGTTACCATTGATCTTTAATCCATTGAACACCAACATTTGGGTCTCGGTTATCAGAAATACTGCCTCACTCCATAAACATTGCCTTGGCATTTGAAACAAAATTTCTTTTGGCCCTTTCACAGATGAGCCTCAGCTTTGGCTGCTACAGGGCTCCCTCTGGAGGTCAGCAGAGTCCAAGGTCAGTTAGTAAAATAACCTTGGCCCCAGCGCAAAATAAACCCATGTCTTCATCCAGTGCTTACAGAATGGGGTCTTGTATTTGTGAGCTCAGGAAATGATAATCTGTGTCTGAGGTTGTAGGAAAGTTACCTAATTATTCTCCTATGGGTGAAATTTGATTGTTGCTGTGAACTGGTATTTAAGCTTTATAGCTTTACATTTTTTCTAGTTTTATCGAAGCCTTCAGCCAAAGTGAAAGCAAGACAAAATAAAACCAAAGGGCAGAAAAATGCAGAGTTTTATTTTGTTTGTTTTAAGTGGCAAGGAAACCCAGAGTATGGTGGTTCTGATTCCATAATGTCTACCATCTGGGTAGGATCAAATGATCCTACAGAGTCTGAATTCTACCTAAAAGTGTTTGAAGTACACAGGCACGGGGTCGGTGGGTTTGCAGCAGAACTGAACTCTTTGCAGGCAAACATTCATTAGCTGGGATCATTTCCAAAATAAAGCAAATTAACTTGCATCAGACCAAACTTTTGTTACTTGATAGGAATTTATATTCACAGGAATAAAATAATAACCAAACTATGTTCCTCCCTCCCTCATACCTTCCTTCCTTCATTAGTTAGCATGTTGGATCCTTTCTTCCTTTCTTCTTTTTCACTCTTTTTCTCTATTTCTTCTTTCACTCATTTTCCTTTTATGTTAATTAAGTGGCATAAAATAAAATTTTGATATATTGAAAATGAAATTATATGTCTGGAATTTGCTTCAAAATAATTTGAATGAGGAAAATATGGAAGGTATAGATGACATAAGACATGCCATAAATTCTACTGTCTTTTAACCAGTGGTTATAGGGGAGGGGTGCCTTGAGGAAACAAAGTCAGTTCCCTTTTTTGAAACAAAACTAAAACTTGAAGAAATGTATTTTTTGTTCTGTAAAAATGGGATAGAATCCCAATGTCCCTAGCCAAAAGGGACCAGTTCCACTGAGAAGTAAAGAGTGGCAACTCAAAATTTTGAAAACATTTGAGGATAGGAAAATTGGCCTTCTGTTAATTGGCAAATGTTCTAGTGGGACTCTGTTTTTGTTGGGATGTGTTATGTTGTAAGTACACACATATGCACCAGAATCTCTGTTGAGTTTATAAGATTCAGAAAAGATGACTAATGAAATCTTGGGGGGTCTTATGTTTGTTTGTTTGTTTGTTTTTGAGATTATTTATTTATTTGAGAGAGAGACAGAATGAGAGAGCAGGAGGGAGAAGGAGAGAGAATATGAAGCAGACTTCACACTGAGCATGGAGCCCTATGCAGGGCTCGATCCCACCACTGAAATAGCATGACCTGAGCGGAAACCAAGAGTCAGACACTCAACCAACTGAGCCACCCAGGTGCCTCTGATAAAACATTACTTTTTGTTAGTTTATCCCAAAAAAAGCCCACTGGGACTCAAAAAAAAAAAAAAAAAGCCTTGCCCTAAATGGATCATTATTAAAACTAAGTGATAAATACATGGGACTTATTATTATTCCTTCATGACTACTTTCATAGACATATTTTTAATTTTGATGATAAAAAATTAAAATATGATTACTTTTAATGAACCTGACTGAAAGGATACAAGGAATGGGGAATGTGTTTTATTAGGATATGGAGAGAATGTATTTATGGAGCAGTGCATGAATATAATTTATAAACAAACAAACAAAGACACACACATTGCAGTATACAGGGAAACACCTGCCATTGTCCAGGGGGCATGATCATTGACTCAAAGGCCTTTATGGCAGGGGATGAAGGCTGGACTGTACATGAAGATGGCAAACTCACATTTAAAGAAAACCAGAGTCATTTTACTCATTACTTCTCAACTGCACAGATGTTCCCTTCTATACCATTCTTATAATTTTATTACTATTTTATTATTTCTATTTAAAATTTCTATTACAAATGTAATTATGTTGTATCTTCGTTTGGGTTGGTGTAAGAAAGTTCCACAGACTGATGGCTTATATACAACAGAAATTTGTTTCTCCCAGTTCTGGAAGCTGGAAGTCCAAGATCAGGGCACCAGCATGGTTGGGTTCTGTCTGGCAAGGACCCTCTTCTAGGCTGCAGGCTGCTGACTTTCACTGTGTTCTCACATGGTGGGAAGAGGGGGAGGGAGCTCTCTGGAGTCCCTTTTAGGAGACCACTAATCCCATTCAGAAGGGCTCCTTTCCCATGACCTCCTCACCTCCTAAAAGCCCCACCTAACACCCCCCCCATTTGGAGGATAAGATTTGAACATATGAATTTGGTTTGGGCAGGGGGGGGCATGAACATTCAGTCCACAACAGGTTGCATTCTCAAGGATGGAAAAGGTTTTTAATCTAAATTCAGCTCCTTGGTGGGACACTAAAGAGAAAAGATCTATGAGCTTTTTATATTCCCACATATATGTCTTCAGAGGCCTATTCACAATAGTCAATACATATCAACTAACATTATACTGTAGGACTACACCCACTTCTTGCTTCCCAACCACCCCCAACACACACACACACACACACACACACACACACACACACACACACACACCTTATCTCCCTGGCATTTGCAACTGGCATGTGAGGATCAGGTGTTGTAGCTCAGATATTGATCTTCAAATTCAAATAACAACAGTGTCCAGTGTACTGGAGCATGGGGGCTCCCTGAACAGTTAAATCAGTATGAAGGCCGCTGAAGCTAGTCCTTTATTGTTCACTGAGGACAGAGAGCAACTGAACTCAAAAAGGTTGGAGAGGATGTGCTCATATATCCATGAAAAGGATGGAAGGGTCAGAATACAGGATCCTACTCATTGTCTCAAGGGTCCAGTGGGGTAAATCAAGATAGGGTTAATCAAGAAAGAATCAGCCTTCTACTTCTTTTTTTTTTTTAGTTTTTTAAAAATTTATTTATTTGAGAGAGAAAGAGAGAATGAGAGAGAGAGCATGAGAGGAGAGAGATCAGAGGGAGAAGCAGACTCCCTGCTGAGCAGGGAGCCAGATGTGGGACTTGATCCCGAGACTCCAAGATCATGACCCAAGCGAAAGGCAGTTGCCTAACCAACTAAGCCACCCAGGCACCCCAGCCTTCTACTTTTGATTCTTTAAAATGTTTTTCGATTCAGAGCAGCTTGAAGCTCTCCTAGGAACTCTGAAGCCTAGATTTAAGTGTTATTGGCATGATTAGATAAAATTCCTGGTATGTTTTCATGGATATCACACTTATACTTCATTGTCAGCTTTCCTAAGTAAACCTGTGTAGATAATCAACCCTATATAAACATTTAAAGAAGACAATAGAGAAGAGATGATTAAACTTACTACAGAAAAGACTAATTAAAATAAGAAGCTGAGCACACACTTCAAAATGCATTCAGGAGGGGCGCCTGGGTGGCTCATTGGGTTAAAGCCTCTGCCTTCAGCTCCGGTCATGATCGCAGGGTCCTGGGATCGAGCCCACGTCGGGCTCTCTGCTCAGCGGGGAGCCTGCTTCCCCCTCTCTCTGCCTGCCTCTCTGCCTACTTGTGATTTCTCTCTGTCAAATAAATAAATAAAATTTTTTAAAAATTAAAAAAATAAAAAAAAATGCATTCAGGAGCACCTGGGTGGCTCAGTTGGTTAAGCGTCTGCCTTTGGCTCAAGCCATGATCCTGGGGTCCTGGGATTGAGCCCCAGGTTGGGCTCCCTGCTCAGCAGGGAATCTGCCTCTCCCTCTGCTGCTCCCCATGCTTGTGACATGCTCGCTCTCTCTCTCTCTCCCTCTCTCACTCTCTTTCCAATAAATAAACAAAGATGTTTGGGGTCGGGAGGGAGACAAACCAAAAGAGACTCTTAATGTCATAAAACAAACTGAGGGGGGTGGGGGGGAGAGGGGTTGGGAGAGGGTGGTGGGGTTACATTATATGTTTAAATAAAAAAGCTTAAATAAAAAATAATAAAAATTTTAAAAAAGGCATGTCAGATCATATGAAAATTATACAATGGGGTAAATAAAAAATAAAGGTGATGCTGATTAGAAAGTCATCTTTATCTGTGTGCCATCATTGGGTGAGAAATTATGAGGACTTACAAGATAATTAAAGAGAGAGAGGCAGGGATAGTCTAAGATTGTAGAGGAGTAGGAGACCTTAGTTTCATCTGGTCCCAGGAATTCAGCTTGCTAGCTATCAAATCATTCTGGACATCTATGAACTCAACCCAAGGTCTAAGAAAAGAATAGCTGCAACTCTACAAATAGAAACATAACCACTTTCTGCAAGGTAGGAGGTATGGAGAAGTGAATCCAAGGCAATATACAGGAAGATAAACCATGGGGGTAGGGAGCCCCTTTGGGTTGGTTACTGGAAAATGATACAGCAGTGGAACACAAAACAGAACATATAGAAGTCTGCTCCTGTGTGGGATGTCCCTGCCTGAAAGATGCTAAGGTGGCAAAGTGGGGCAGAATCCTAGGTGAGACCTTGTGGTCTCAAGATCCTTGAGATCACAGGAAGACCAGGGGTGCCTAAGTGCGGCAGAGTTCCCAGGCATTGGAGCAGGGAATTGGGCTGCAATCAGAGAGACCAGGAGTGGGCTCTCGGCTCTGGGGTTGCCATGAACCGTGAATACCAGCATGGTCAGGCAACCGGTCTCCTAGCAAAGGCCCAGCAAGTGGCCAAACCACAGCAAGAAACAAGCTACAGGAGTTTTTAGGGTTTGGAGACTCAAAATGAGGTTGTGTGCTTGAGATATAAATGTTTGGTCACAGGTCAGGTGAGTGCAAAGTGTGGATGGACACCAGGGAGACAGGGGTGATTAACTGTTTTTCTCTGAGGGTGCATGGAGGAGTAGAGCCCTGGTCTTTTGGCTCCAGGGCCAGAGATTGGGAGGCCACCATTTTCATTCTCATCCTCTAAAGTGGCATGGAAAGCCTTCAGGGAACAAAAGCCACATAGACCAATCCAGAGCAGCTTACTTAGCTTGGTCCCCGGCAAGGATGGTACAGTTCCATCCCAGGCAAAGACACCTGAGAATCAGTGCAATAGCCCCCACCCCACCCCACCCCAGAAGATCAATAAGAACATCCAGCCAAGACCAAGTTTACTGATCACACAGAACTGTAGAACTCCAGCACTAGGAGACAATAGTATATAGAATTCATGTTTTTTTCCACCCACAATTCTTTAGTCATCCAATTTTAATTTTTTCCTCTTTTCTTTTTCAACCAATTTCTTATTTTACAAACTTTTAAGAAATCTTTTTAAATTTTCATTTTTATACTTACATTCTATCCTTTTACTGTATTTAATTTTATTTTTGTATATATATAAATTTTACTTACTTTACAATTTTGGGTTGTAGTTTTCTAACAAACAGACCAAAATACACATAGGATCCAGAGTGTTACTCTGGTCTGTTCACCTGTCTGATTATATTCTCTCTCTCTCTCTCTCTCTGTTTTGTTTTTTGTTTTTTTATTTGTTTCAGGTCTCTTCTGATTTGTTTAGTGTATATTTCTCTGAGGTCATTGTTGCCATTTTAGTATTTTGTTCTTTTGTTCATCTATTCTTCTCTATTTTTCTACAAAACAGAAAAACTCACTTCAAGAAAGAGAACAAGAGGCAGGACTGACTGCCAGGGACCTAATCAGTATGGACATAAGTAAGATGTTGGAACTAGAGTTCAGAATAATGATTATAAAGATAGCAGCTGGGCTTGAAAAAAAAATTGTAGAAGATACTAGAGAATACTTACCTGGAGAAGTGAAAGAAATAAATCTAATCAAGTCGAAATTTAAAAAGCTATGAATAAGGTGCAGAAAAAAAAATGGAGGCTCTAATTGCTGGGATAAATGAGGCAGAGGAGAGAACTAGTGGTATAGAAGACAAAATGATGGAGAATAAAGAAGCTGAGAAAAAGAGAGATAAACAACTATTAGATCATGAGGAGAGAATTTGAGAGATAAGTGACACCATAAAGTGAAACAATATTAGAATAATTGAGATCCCAGAAGGGAAAAGAGAGAGAAGGGCAGAAGGTATATTGGAGCATATTATAGTGGAGAACTCCCTAAGAGAACTTCTGGGGAAGGAAATAGGCATTCAGTTCCAGCAGGCACAGAGAATCCCCATTGAAAATCAATAAAAATACCTCAACACCTCAACATATAATAGTGAAAATTGCAAATCTGAGACAAGTTGAAAATCCTGAAAATCTGGACGATGGGTCCATAACCTACAAGGATAGAAACATCAGATTGGAAGAAAAGACCTGGCAGGCCAGAAAGGACTGGCATGATATATTCAGGGTGATAAATGAGAAAAAATATGCTGCTAAGAATAGTTTATCCAGCAAGGATGACATTAAAGATAGAAGAGATAAAAACCTTCCAGGACAAACAGAAACTAGAAGAATTTGTGATCACTAAACCATACCTGCAAGGAATATTAAAGGGGATCTTTTAAGGGACAAGAGAACCCAAAATTAACATAGATCAGAAAGGAATAAAGACAATGTACAGAAACAGCGACTTTACAGGTAATACAATGGCACTAAATTCATATCTTTCAATAGTTACTCTGAATGTAAATGGGCTAAATGCCCCAATCAAAAGACACAGGTTATCAGACAGGCAAGACCCATTGATATGCTGTCTATAAGAGACTTATTTTAGATCCAATGATACCTCCAGATTTAAAGTGTGTGTGTGTGGGGGG